>ML798878.1:200448-222819 GCA_009831015.1 Picea engelmannii
CCTTGAAGAAATGCAGAACATTGCAGTTGATGTGGAGACCAACTTGCTGATCAAAAGGTCAAAGTTAAAGGACAAAGAAAGGGAGAAACTAAAGTCTTCAGAAGCTAAATTGGAGGTTTTGGCTAGTGCCATGGAAGAGATGATGCAAAGGATCAACAGGAAAGATGAACTTGCTTCCCAAAGACACCATGTCCCAATGATTTCAGAGAAAGAAAAAGGTCATTGTTCACAAACATCTTGTTGTTAATCCTTGGTACCATGGTTTGGATAATGATTCTTTCATGTATTCAATTCACAACACAGTGAAAGATGAAGATCCATCTCAACTTGCAGAGGAACAACCAGCTGATATGATGTGCATGTTTGACGACATTCCTTACTTGGATTGTCCACCCAAGTGTGATCAGTATGATGATGAGCACGAGGTTGAAAAAGAGGTTGACTTTTCAAAGAAATCAACAACATGTCATTGGCAGGAAGAAGATCATTTACAGTTCAGATACGACAATCAACCCTTGCACAACAGTCATGACAGCGATGAGGAAGAGACAAAAAATTTCAGAGTAAGGGAAAAATCTTTGCCCTTGTGTTTCTCTTCTTTTCAATTCTTGAGAGAAAATTGTAAGCAAGTTGTCAATAGTAGAGAGGGAGAATTTTCTGATCAACTAGGTGAAGATGTCAGTGTTGATGTTGAGGCTATTCTAAACCTAGAATTGCAACACTTTACCTACTCTGATTTTCAAATTCCAAATGAAAGCTTAAAGCCCAAGACAAATTATGAGTTAATCCAAAATAACTCTGTACCATTGTGCTTTAATTCATTTCAAATTTTGAAGGAGACTCTTGGACAAGTGTTGAAGGATAAATACATAAAGGGTCAGGAAATATCATTTGAATCAATGCAGCAGTCTTGTCAGTCTTTTCAGGATCCAATAGTTGATCGGTTGAATGGCCTGTGTGGTCAAAATCATTCCCCATCATCCAGCTATGGGATAAAACGTTGTTATGATATGGATATGATAGGACAATCAGCTACAGGGGTGTGTTCAACAGAAGAATCATTTCAAAACCCATCAGGAAAGTTGCAATCATGTCAGGAAATTCATAGGGATGAAAATAACATAGATACAGTGCCAGAGCATGTCAGTTACTTGGAAGAATCCAAAAATCAAGGAACATGCCATTTCTATCTTGATCCTGTAGCTACCTATATGGAGAATTTTTCCACTATAGAGCCTCAATCTTTCTCTGACATTACTTTTGTTCTTCAAGACTGTCGAGGTCTCTATGGTAAATATCAATCACATTTTCAGCAGTGGCCTTTACACTTTGCAGTTCTGAGCCTACGAGCAAAAGGTCAAGCTATGCTTTTCACTGTGCTAACGAGTAGTCAAGCAATCAACTGGTCTCAGAAGCTACTTGATTATATTTATTGGCATTTTTGTATTATTTGATTTAACAAAATGATCAGTAGCATAGGGTAGGTAGGAGAATGTGAATAAGCTCAACATTCTGAGCATCTCTTTTTCAACAGTGTTCATTTGATTTGGTTTCAGTTGCAAGATCAAAATAGGTACAGGTTGCAGAATAAGATTTTGGGATCAGCCCAATGGATAAAGCACCGGTCTGCATCATTCATAGGTCTGTGGTTCTTGACACCTCTTGAAAGAAGCTGCCATGCCCAGGTGGAGCCACTGTTATAACCCTATAATTCATAGGATCATCGGTTGTCTGGAAATTTTTCACTCTGGGTGTACAGGTTGGAAAATAATAGTTCATCTCTGCAAATTATTTTCAAGGGAAACAATGCACAAAAATCCACATAATGCACTTATCCTAAGTTCTGGAGAAAATATGACTTTGCGCTCATAGAGTAAAGACAACGCATAAATGAACGGTTTAGAGGTTGGCGCTGAGATATACGACCCAAAATCTTTTCCAGACCCCCCCGACCGTTCTACCTTTAACGACAGGGAGGGGGTCCGGAATCGGGTATAAAGAAGGCATGCATCTGAAGGGATGATAGGTTGGCGCATAGATCTACGGCTGAGATTGAATTCCGGACCCCCCAACCATTCTTCTTTTAGCGATGGGGGGGGGGGTCCGGAATGAGGCGAGTTTTTTCGGCGGGCCCTATCCCAATGCGTCATCCATCCATTTCTTCAGGCCTCCTCTGCTCCAGGCTACATCCTTCATTCACGTTGCACTTGTCAGTTTCCTCACCCTTCATTCATTCACCCCTTCGCCAATCTCACCCGTCCATGAATAATCAAACTTAGGACAAACACAAAAGAACAATGGGTTAGTTAGATTCAAATAATAATAAATGTTAGTATAGTTAGTTTAATAAGTATGTTATTTTTTTGGATTAAATAAAACAATTAAAAAATACAAAACATATTAAATATAAAAATAAAATACATAAAACATAAACAAAAAACAAACATAAAATAATTAAACAAAAACCAAAACATATAATATAAAAAAAAAAATATAAAAACCAAAAAAAAAAAAAATATATAATACAAATTATATTATATAAAAAGATTTAAATGAAAACATAAAAAACATAAAATAAAACACATATAACAAAAACAAAATTCAAAAAACACAAAATAAACGTAACACATAAATATAAAACAAATATTAGAAAAAACAAAAACATAAAAAATGAAACTAACCTAAGTCCTACCCCCCTCATACCTCACTCCTACTCACATCAAACTCCATGCACATTTCCATACACCTCACGTCCCATCCTATTCGTATCAAAACAAATCGACGACCCTTAAATTTTCCGGACCCCCCTCACCATCCGGACTTGAACGAGAGGGGGGGGTCCAGAATAATGGTTTTTCAATACCACCCCCTCTCCACGTGTCATGAAACTATTCCAATGGACCCCCCCCAAAACCTCTTACCACCTTAGGGGGGTCCAGAATACCGCCTTCACGGAAAAAAAAAACCGCTTTTTTCATATTTTTGCCATTTTTTTTCTGTCTCACCATGCCTTCTTTCAAAATGTATTCTGGGAAAAGGAAGACGGATTTTAAAAATCCAAGAGAGGTTTGTTCTCAAAACCGGCTGAAGAACGAAAACCTCTCTCAGTTTGTGTAACGGAGCTACAAGAAGGGCGAATGTAGGCCATCTTCGAGGCCCTTTTTTCCATATTTCTTCTTTTCTGTTACAGTCCCGATCTTGCAGGAGCGTTTACGGCCAGCTGGGGACGAATTTCGCGAAACCGAAGGAGGTTTTTTTCCTAAACATATCCATATCAAATAAAATCCTTTAAATTTTTCCCAGGTTTCATTTATGAAGAGAAACACATGTCTATTCGGACCCCTTTTTAGCAGAAAACCGGTTCGTCTTTCATGGCAGACAGTTCCAAATTTTGTGGGATTTGTGGCTATTTTTGGCCGAGGCAGTTGAAACCGACTCTGAAAACTTGTTGGGGATCTCCCCTATTTATTCATAGATGATTTTTAATGTAAGGGTTGTTGATCTCACGCCCAAGGAGGCTATTCTCTGTAACATTTTTCTAATTCACCAGGAATACAAAGGGACTTTTTCACAGGATTCCTGTATGTCGATGATTGGTGAAGTTTTTCTTGCTTTGTCAAATGTGATTCTAATCAGTATTCATTATGTTTTTCTCTTTATAATTTTCAAAAGGAGATTTAACACAGAATTGATCCTTGATACTCTGTGCAGTGCTTTTAAGAATCTTAATGTTTTCCTCTGATACTACAATGAAGAAATTCTTGAATGCTTTTTTGTTGTAGTAGATTATCTCGTATGTTCCTCTGTTACATCACTTTATTTTAAAGGATCCAACATCTGCATTACCTTGCCCTGTGGAGATACCTTATAGACCTGTGTTCAATTTCAAACATGTCACAGACCCCATAGCCCAATGGTCTTCTTTTGTTGTCTCAACCAGAAAACCCCAAGAACATAACCCTATTCTGCATAGCTAGCATAATATCCTCTTCCAACAAAGCTATATCAGACAGAGAGATCCCTCTATGAGTCTTGGAGGGCTAGATCCAAGACTCGAAGTGGTTTTGATGTTGCCTCTGTGATTGCCTCTTCAGCCTTGGGCAAATTACAGAGCGCTAACACCCCCTACAAAATCCATGGATATACTTTCCCATGGATGGGTTGGAACAAGGAGTGGTGAGTATATCCCCAGTTTTCTATTAGTGGGCTTACAAGTACAACACATCACACACCCCTTTACATATTTAGTTACAATTTCTTTCATTTTAGGCCAGTAACAAAACCTATGCAAATGAGTCATATTTTTTCCTACCCCAAAATTCCCAGACACAAGAGAAGTATGAGCTTCTCGTATTACACGGACTCATTCACTTGTAGGAATACATAGCTTTCCAATATGTTAAAGTAACTTTCCCTGCAGAAAATAGTTCTCTACCTGTGCACCAAGGGTTAGATTCACATATAATTATTTAAAATCTTCATCGATGGCATATTGTTCTATATAGCTATCATGATATAATGAAGCATTCTTAAAAATAATCGAAGAAACAATAGGAGGTCTAGAAATCATATGTGAAACTATTGTAGAAAACCCATCTACCTGTAGTGTCGAGATTGTTTCAATTTGGTCTGTGCTTGAAGATACTGTAAAGTTTGGTGATCTGTATGTATAATAATTTCCTTCCCTAACAAGTAGTTCTTCCATTTCTTTACACTTTGGAATAATGCATACAACTCTTTATCATGTGTAGGATAGTTAACAACAGATTGGTTAAAAGTTTCAGAGTGGTAACATACCAGCTTACGATATTGCATTAGTACTTCACCCATGGAGTATCTGTTGGCATCTGTATCGATCTCAAAAGGCTATTGAATATTCAACAGTGCTAATACTAGTGCGGTATTGATCTTTCCCTTCAAAGTGTCAAAATATTTTTGTTTCTTTCCTTCCCACTGAAAAGTGTTCTTCACACTTGTTAAGGAATCCAGAGGAGATGCTATGAAGGAGAAGTTGGGAATGAATCTCCTCCAATACTGGATTTCACCTAAGAAGATTCGAACTTCAGTTACAGTTTTTGGCTCAAACAAATTTATAATTACATCAAATTTGGAAGGGTCGATTTTCAATTTTCCTCCTCCTACAATATGACCTAAGTATACAAGTGCAGTCTTGCAAAATTCACATTTAGACAATTTTACAGAAAAGTTTTCCCTTTGCAAAGTATCCAATACTTGATTTACATGCTTCACATGCTCATCCCATGTCCCGCTAAAAACAATAATGTCATCTAAATATACAATCACAAAGTCATCTATGAAAGGTCTGAATACATCATTCATCACATCCATGAATGTTGACGGAGAATTAGAAAGCCCAAACGACATAACCAACCACTCAAACAATCCTTGTTTTCTTTTAAAGGAAGTTTTCCATGCATCATGTTTTGCCACTCTGATTTGATGATATCCACTACGCAAATCCAAATTAGTGAAATAGACAACATTCTTCAATTGATCAAGTAAATCATTTATGTGAGGAAGAGGGTATTGATTTTTCACCGTGATTTTATTTAAGACCTGATAATCGACACACATTTTCCATGTGCCATCCTTCTTTGGAACCATCATGATCGAATAACCACAAGGAGTTGACCTAGTCCTGGTGACCCCTTGATCCAATAATCCCTGTACCTGCTTCTTGATCTCTATCATCTCCACAACTGACATCATGTACATGCCCACGTTAGGAATAGGAGAATCATCTTGAAGATGTATCTCATGTTGGATTTCCCTCTTAGGAGGTAATCTATCCGGTTCCTGAAAAATATCATCATACTTAGAAACAATATCAATTAATTCCTTTTTATGAGATGGATCACACCCTTGGAAAGCATCGGATATCCTAACATATTTCTCTCTGATCACCATGAGTAAATATCTATTATTAGTGTTTATGAGTCTATTCATTTGTCCTACACTAACAAGTGTTGTATTTACAATCATGTTGTGATCTCTAACAATATATTCCACTCCCCCCTTAGTAAGGTGGTATTTTTTCTCATGTCGAAAGAAGACTGCTTTTCTATCATAAATATAAGGACTTCCCAACAGTATGCCACATATATAAAGTGGTACAACATCCAAATCAACTTCATCAATCAATTTTGAAGCAATAGAAAATCTTATCCTACATTGTTTGGTGACATTAAGTTTTTCTTTGCCACATACCCAACCAAGAGGATAAGGGTTCGGATGTGGTTTCATTTCAAGACCCATTTTCTTGACAAGTGCTTCAGGTATTAAGTTTACTTGGGAACCTGAATCAAATAATGTATCTATCTTAGTATGTTTAGATCCAACTCTTATGTGAAATAACTCATTCCTCTTTCATTCATCAACATGAGATTCATCATTGGAACTAGAAATAGCATGAAGAGAATATTTACCTTATACTCCAACCACTGTGATCTTTCCTTCATTTCATGAATCGGAACCAAGATCTTGTTGTACCATAGCAACAATCTTTGTCTTCCTCTTTCCACCGAATTGTTTCAGTTTCTTTTCCGGATGAAGTTTCCAATAGTGTTCTTCATCGTGACTGCTCTTCTTGCAATGAGTGCAAGATGGTTTTTCTCCTTCTCTCATCACTGTAGTAGTATTCTTGTCCTTCATTTTAAATTTATTGAAAGTATTTTATGGGAAATTGGAAGGTTTCTTTGTGGGATATTCTTGAATATGTTTCCCCTGTTCTCAAGGTGAGTGGCTTGCACACAAACCTCATCAAGACTAGTTGGGTTAAACAAGAGAAACGTATGTTGAATATAACTGTGAAGTGCACCAATATACTTTATTAAAGTTTCATAAGAATCCAAAGGAATGTTCAATGCAAGAGCTTTCTTCCTAAATTATTCTGTGAAACTTTGTACAATTTTTCCTTTAATTTTCCTTAAGGTTTTCCATTCCATCATTGCTTTATGTAAATACCCTAATGGATAGAATTGCTTCCTTATCGTTGATTTAGATTCTGACCATGAGGAAATAATCTTACCACACTTACTTATGTCCTGAAGCTTGATCTCCCACCATATGAGAGTGGTGCCTTCCAACCAAATAGAATCCAGTTGCACTTTAACTTCCTCTTCATCAATATGCTAGACACAGAAATACACTTCAACATGTGAGATCCAATTATCTAGATTTTCAAGATTAACATCTCCATTAAACATAGGTAAAGAAAATTTCACATCAAGCGTTAATAATGGTTTCTTAAAAGAGGCTTTATGGCTAGAGTGATGATAATGATGAGAATTCTCAGAGGAAGAATAACTAGAACTCAAAGGTAAAGATGGAGGCTCAGGAGGATCTCCTCTAGCCCCTTGGTTTATCGAAGCATCATCATATGCATATGCTTCCTTTTTCTTCCCTTTCTTGTTCATCCTCTTTTCGTAATCTCCATACATTGGCTTGACCATTTCCAACATGCGATAAAATACCATGTGAAAGGTTTTCTCCTGCTCATCATGCTTGTCCTCTTTTGCCATTTTCTTCCTTCTAGATACATGGCCAACTTCGGGATTAAACGTATTAAGAGTTCCTTCACCCTGCTTATGCTTGGCCCTAGTAAGAATTCACACTCAACAATTCAAGTCAAATATGACTACTATGATACCAACATGATTCAGGATCTTTTCATCGTGACTTATAAATAATTATATTAAATGAGCATAAATTAAAGTGCACCATTAAAGAAGGGAAAACTTAAAAATGAAGAGACATAAGCATCATATCTAAACAAAAAAACTTGATAACAGAGTTCGTCCTTGGTGGACTACGTCTCTGGGTGCTGCTCTCAAATGGTTAGGCTCTTTCATTAACTTAGCAAAAGAATTTGGATAATACATGAATATACCTCATTCTGAAATCAAGCTATAGAAATAATAATCATATCAAGAAACAAACATCAACACTGAAATCGTGGTGTCGAATTACCCAAAAATGATTGTCTCCACGCTCCGATTTGACTCTGGCACTGCCAGGCCCAAGAGAAACTCTGTCTCAATTTTCGTTCTTGTTGCAACCTGTAATAATGATAGTCTTCATCTCTAAATTTGTGCCAGTAGACGTATGGTTGTGCCTCCCTCGATGGCTGGCAGAAACTTGGATTTAATACAAAACTGGCAGATGGATGTTCCAATGGAACGATTTAGGAGGATTGGTTATGGCGCTAAAGTTAGAGCATTTGATGTGGGGAGGTCCCAGGGTCAAATCCTGCAAGCTCCCATTTTATCTCTATATCTATAAAGCCTTCCATATTTGGTTAGCGACTTCTAGATTTGGTGGTTATCACTAGATATGGCGGACCTCCACCAGATTTGGCAGGGTCCCGCCAATATATTTTTTTGATTTTTTGGATACGGGTCATCCTTGGGTGTTTCGGGGATGCCACATGTCGCCCATCGATTGGGCCACATGGAATCTATTGATTTGTCCACCTGAATGTTGATATCACACACAATCAACCGTACATGACATATGGCACTTTCTGGATGGTGCCATGTGGTATCTCTTAGGGGTGCCACGTGGCACTTTTCTATTGGTCCACATGGGACCCTGAAAAGTACAATGGCAGGTGACACACGGCAGCCTATGGTGATTCCATGTGGCATGATGAAGTCAGCAGCCCATACAATGATGTCACCCTGCCATGTTAGTTGTTGACGTCAATAGTATGGACGATGATGTGTCCCCTACTGACTGGACATGTTTGATTGCAATTTTTACCATGAATATCTTTCAAAATGTAACTATGTTTGACGATCTGTTTGCATCGTTAGAAATATTGTAACGCACTCTTCGTGAAAATGATGTTTTCAATGAGTTTTGGGAACTTTGAAGTTTTTCCCTTTCTCTGTCTGTTAAAGCCATTCTGAGCGTTCTGAGTTGCCTCTATGAGTTTTGAGTTATTCTTAGCCTTCTCTAGATCCTTTTTGGATCATGCACGTATCATTGTCAAATGTGTGCACCCTTTCTTTTATAACAAACCTCGCACACTACTCAGGTGTGTTCAAAACCAATACTTGGTGCCAATGGTTCACCAGCCTATATGCACATTTACATTTACAATTGGTACTAATGGATCACCATCCTATATGTACAATTACAAAGGGTTCAAATTAGGGACATTACATTGGTCTCCTCCAGGATGTAAATGTGTTGAACCTGCACAGAATAAATCTAGCTAGCAAATAACATACACAATTTGCAGATAAAATATGAGAAAAGAGAAGTAGGAGAGAAATAATGAAAGAATTCTCATTAACTAAATGAATGAATGATAATTTACACATGATATACTTTGTATAACTCAGCTAGTGTGCACTGGAGGAGAATAAAATCCACCATAGTGGTGGTCTAGAGTGATCTGGACACACACCAATAGTTACGGGAATAAACTCCCACCTAGTCTAGTCTCTCAGGAAGTTACGTGAGTGAAATGCCACCTAGTTTGAGTTAACTAGTCTCTCAGTCTTCAGTTAACTGACCGAGACAGAGTGAAGTGAGGAGGAGATCAAGTAATCATGAGTAATGTGCTAGTTTGGTGATGATTCCAAGGACAATGCGCATTATCTGGTGATGATTCCAATGTTGCATGGTGATAATCTCAATGTGGAATCTACACTCCACTCAATTGATCAAATTGAAGTGTGAATGTTGGAATAGGGGTAGACCCGAGGTTCACTCCAAGAGCGCACCAACAAGCCCTAGCTACTAGCCCTTTCGGAAGAAGATGCAGTCTCACCCGAAGCAGCTAAGAGGGGGGGTTATAGGACAAGAATGTCTACAACCAAGGGAATATCAAGTGGATCTATCACAACAACAATACATCATTCATATATCACTTATCATCTAGGTCTATCCTGTGCATATATAGATCTGATCTAACATAAGACTGCAAATAAAAATATAACAGTGACAGAGATCCATGCATCAATTACACATACAACACAAAATATATGTGGTTCACCCTTTCTCTAGGGATACGTCCACATAACTGTGCTTATGATTTATTAAGGTAAAGCATACAGTTCTAATCTGCGCTCTCAGCTAGCAGATCTTATTTCTTCTCTCTCTTCCTCTCCCCTTCCTACACACCCGACTATAGGACTTGAACTTCACACACAGCTGGAGATCTCACAATACAATCCTCTCTCTCCACAAAAGAGTTATAACAACAATGTCAAACCAATACTCAATGACCAAAAACCACAACAACAACCAACCACCCCCAGGTCCTCTTGACCTTTATTTATACATTACAATCCCTCATCGACAACATTAGGTCAAAACCTAAGTGCCAAAACCCTAGGTGTCTAAAACCCTAGGTCAACTTGACCCATTTTTTTGGGCTTCGCCAACCTGTCTTTCCTTCTTCATTATGCGGTGCTCCAAAGCATCCAATGACAGATTTCTCTGCTTGTTGAGTTTTCCACGATCCTTCTTCATTTTTGATCTATCACCCCTAATCTCCTCGTCCAATGGCTTGCTTTTCCACACTTCGCTCCATCTTTCCTTTTCTTTTTCTCATTTCGAATCAGTGACAGTTACTGTGTCTCCCACGAAGCTCTCTTTTTACCTTTCCTTCCTTGTTATTTGTTTCCTTCCATAACCAAGGGCCAAAAGGCCCCCAAAACTCACCTGTGACTCGTCCCAAGGCACTTTAGATCTGATCCTCTTGTTTTACTTTGACTTTGGACTGCGCAGTGCAACCCTTGCTTTCTTCTTTATGCCTCCTTTTCATCCTTGTGCAGACTATATTTTCTGTGTCTGGTACCCAGTTTCAACTGCATGTGGTACCTGGACACTTTTCCTCATGATTTTACTAAGAGCTATGAGGAAGCTGGTTGTCATAGTAAAACTTCAGCCGACTCCCATTCACCAATCCTTCCTTCCAGTCTCCCTTCAATGTCTTCAGTTGTGCAACTCCTCCTTCTGTAACATAGGCAATATCATATGGTCTGAACCAATGCCTTCTGAACTTCCCAGGGTGTTTGATATATTTACTGTCATACATCAGTACTAAATCACCTTTCTTGAATGTATTTTTCTTGATGTTCCTATCATGATAGGCCTTTTCTCGTTCCTTCTGAACTTGCTGATAGAATCTTGCAATGAATCTGTCTTCTTCCAATTCAACCAACTGTGAAAGACTCTCGCAAACAACACCGGTATCATCCATGTCTGTAAATGCAACAATTCTTAGGCTTGGTACTAAGTATTCCTTCGGGACAACATCTTCAAGACCATAAACCAACTTGAAGGGGGTCTGCATTGTTAATTTCTTGCAAGTGGTTCTATAATCCGAGAGTACTGTTGGTATTCTTAAATCCCAGTCATCCCTATTCACGTTGCAAATCTTTGTCAATGTTGTCTCCAAGATCTTGTTGAATTCTTCAACCATTTCATTTGCTTATAGATGGTAAGGTGTACACTTCTGATGGTGGACTGTAAATTCTTCAGTCAGGGCTTCAACTATCTTATTGATGAAGTGTGTACCTTGATTACTCATAAGGATCTTAGGGAATCTAAACCTGTTTATTATGTCATCAAATATAAAATGTGTAGTTTTATTTACACTACAGTCCTTGACCTCTCTGGCTTCGGCCCATCGGGTTAAGTATTTTGTCGCATTAATAATGTACCTTACTCCTGTGCGCTTTCCTAGTGGGTTTATAGGTCCCACGAAGCCAATGTCCCACTTTTCAAATGCTAGTAGGGTCATCTGTGGTTCTAATGGCATCTCATCTCTTTGGAATGGTTTTCCAATTCTCTGGCATACATCACATGATCTAGCATACTCTCTAGCATCTTTGTGTAACATAGGCCACCAAAGGCCAGCTCACAGAACCTTCTACGTAGTTGTTTTCCCTACGTAATTTCATCCTGTGATGCCTTCATGAGCTTCTGTGAGGATCAGTGGTCACTCTGTCTCCATAACACCTCCTTAATATTTCATCCAGTCCCATTTTGTACAATTGTCCAGCTATAAGTGAAAAATATGCAGCACGCACCACTATTTGTTTCTTTTTAGGAATTGTATACTCACTTTGAGTCATTCCTATTGACATGAACTGGAATATGTTTGCAAAGTGGTCATCAATATTTTTAATGGTGAGAAGATGTGCATCTAGTAATGTATCCTCCAAACTGGTAGGTTCTTTGCCATGTTCCAACCTTGATAAGTGGTCTGGGCCCTTGTTCATTCTTCTTGGCTTAACTGTGATTTCAAAATCATATTCCTGAAATAGAAGAATCCATCTGCATATTCACCCCACCAACACTAGCTTGTTGACTAGGTACTTCAGTGCAGAGTGATCAGTAAACATTTTAAAGTGTCCTCCCAACAAGTAGTGGCGGAATTTTTGCAGTGCATACACCATGGCTAGTCCCTCTCTCTCTGTAGTGGTGTAACTAACTTCGGTTGTGGATAGCTTCCTGCTGAAAAATGATAATGGATGATCAATGTCCCCTTCTCCAAGTTGTGCCAATATTGATCCTAATGCAATATAAGATGCATCAACATGCATATGGAATTCTTTTCTCCAATCTGGAAAAACCAGAATGGGTGTTGTAACCATCTTTTGTTTCAGTGTGTCAAATCTCTACTGACATTCATCTGTCCACACATACTGGTAGTCCTTCTTCAATAACTTCTCCATTGGTGCTATAATTTGGGCATATCCTTTGATAAATTTCATGTAATATCCAGTATGTCCCAGTGCAGTGCGCAGTTGTTTGACTGAAGTAGGAGGTGGAAAATCAACTATAATTGAAATTTTAGATGGGTAAACTAGCAATCCCTGCTTGCATAAAATATGACCTAATAGTACTCCAAATGGTGAGAAGAAGATGCATTTCTTCAAATTCAAAGAAATTTGACACTGCCTTCATTTGTCCAACATTAGCCTTAGACATTCAATAGTATTTTTAAACAAACTAAAAATAGTCCAATCATCAAAGTATGCTTCTAAACATTTATGCAAAAATTCTTTGAACGCTTCGACCACCACCCTGGAAAAGATGGTTGGGGCATTCTTCAATCCAAATGGCATTATTATATATTTGTAGGATCCCCACTCTGTGTCAAACGTAGTCTTATGATGGTCCTCCTTGGAAATGCGGATCTGATGGTATCCTGAAAAGCTGTATGTAAAAGAATATACCTCCTGGCCTCCCACGTTATCCAGCACTTCGTATGTGAATGGTGTAGGGAAAGGGTCATGCAGGTAGGCATCATTCAACTTTTTGAGGTCCACACAGATCCTGATTTATCCTATATTCTTGTCTTGTACCACCATAGGGCTGATCCACTTTGACTCTTCGACAGGTTCAATAATCCTTGCTTCCAACATTCTGTTGAGCTTGATCTTCACTTTTTCCTTGTATTTCGGGTCCAGTCTATAAGGTCTTTTCTTGACTGGTTTCGCATTAGGCTTCAAAGGTATTCTCATCTCACCCATAAGCCCTTTGATTCCCTTCATATCATTGAACTTGGTCAGGAACAAGTCCTGATATTCATGCAATAACTCTATAATATTGTCAATGGTAGCAGCATCCCAATAATCTCCAACATTGGCAAGCTTCGATGTCTCCTCTGTCCCAATATTGAATTTCTTTATTTTGATTGGTTGTCCTATGAATGGTAGATCAACTCATGGTCCTTCTACATTTATGTGGCCCTTTGTCTCAACGATGTTTACCTTCCTCAGATCATCATTTTCATCGACATTAATGTTGTAACATACTTGCAATATCTGGAATGGCACGATCCATTCATCCTCTTCTTGCTCCAAAGGGAGTCCAAATGCCTCCTTAAATACTTTATGTCTCACAATCTGTAATTCTTGGTCTAATGAAGGAAATTCACTTTCAAACAAAAATGTGGTTACAAAATTCTGGATCATACCTTCCCAATCTGAAGTGATGAGGTGTATCTCTACTTGAAGGTACCAGTTGATAGGGATCGTATCAAACATGTTAATGAATCTGTGCACCCATTGTTTTTTAGGAGTGTCACTCCAGGCCTCTTCGCAACTTTGCACATGGTCCTTTGGGAAAGTTCGACCTGTGTACCTCACTTCACAGTGCCCTACTTGTCCTGAGAACCACGTGTTTATCAAAGTTTGACATTGTGTCCAGTCTATGATGTTTCCTTTGTGCATCCCCCACCATATTGATGGTGTGGCTTTCATGGTCTCATCCATTTCCAACAACCTCTATTGTGTTGGTACACTTGTCTCAAACTCTGATAAGAATTTTTCTAAAGAGTTCAGCCCATCAAATGTGGGTAAGTTACTCACTGTTGTGTCGATCCAACGAACCTCTCTGGTTAGTCTAGCACATCTTCTGGTAGATACTTCATACATCTAGTTCTGCCAGTTCTACAACGCGTATTCTGAGTCTGATGAACATGTGTTGTCACTTCGCCAGCTCAAATTCCCATCGGCTGTATGATTGATATAATCTTGCTGCCTAGCTGTTAGTTTGTATATGTTTTCTAGTTCATACCCATGGTATTCTTCTCTGATAGGCTCTATGTATTGAGGACCCTCATATAGATCTAAAGGTGCAATGACCCTAAGGCCATTTCTCTCAAATGTCATACACCTCTTCTTTAGATCAACAACAATAGAATTGTCGAAGGCCCAATCAATTCCTAATAATGCAGAATAAGGGAAGTTGTCATCAACAATTTCAATTACTTCAAAATATGCAAAGGTTCTAACTCCATCGATGTCCACAGGGACATGCTCCAATCGTCCAAATGGGATGAAATTTTGTTGATTATCCATTCTAAGCCTGATAGGGGAATAGATCAATTTCAATTTTCCCATCAGTGCCCAGGTTTGCTTCGTCATGACATTGACCTCCAACCCTAAGTCAAGGGCCACATATTCTATATCATATTCTCCTATTTGAGCATTTATGTGTAATTCTTTATTTGTCCTTCTCCTTTTCCCAATTTGGTGCACTTCCCTATTCAGTAAGGAGTCTATATTTCCTAGCTCATACTTCTTGATTAAATCTTCTAATTCTTGTACATTGCTTTTATCTTGAATCATCTTAACACAGGTGCACAAAAATTCCATGAGTTTTCTTACCTCTTTTCCTTCTGTTGGTGACACAGATGAATCAAACGCCTGAGGCATGCCATATTCTTTTATTTCGGGTTGTTTCTTTGATGAAGACCCTTGATCTCCTTTGAACTCTTTTCTTGCCTCCTCAAATATCTGTCTTTCTTTCTTAGCATCAAACGTTGGGGTCTTCTCTGTAGATTTCCTGACTCTGTGGTCGTATGTAGTCTTTCCTTGGGATGCTTTGTCTTCTCCTATAGGAACACCTCCTCGAGTGATAACAATGAATCTAGGGTCTGCTCCGTGAGGTTCAACATATATCAGTTGCACTTGCAGGTTTTGTTGAGGTCCTCGTCTTTCCTAAATCTTAGCTAGCAGCAAGGGGAAGTCCTCGATGAAATGCCTGAAGGAGTTGCAATAACTACAGGTTGTGCAAGGGTTTTGGTAGTCCCTCACTAAATGTCTTGGCTACATGCAGTTGTAACAGAATATTTGTCCTCAACCTCGACCCATACCTCCTCCTCCTCCTCTATATCCACTACGAGGATTGAAACTTCCTCTTCGTGGAGAATTATATTGTGCATTGTTTTCTTCTTGGTGTACTTCACCTTGGATCTTGTATATGTCTCTTGATCTTTCATGCATCAGTTCAAAAGCCCTACAATCTCTATCATTGTGCCCTACAGACTTACAAAATGTGCAGTACAATTTTTTGGGTGTCTGAACATACTTCTGCATATAATAGCACTCACCAGGGAAATGTCGGTTTCTGCATACTTTGCACCAGGGCAAGTTAACTTGCTTCAAGGGGCTCAATGCTCCTAAGGAAAAATATTCATGAAATAGAAGACAATGTTCTTTATCATGACCTTCGTATCTTCATCTTACACGCTATATATCTTCTCTTTTTTCCTTCCCCTTGTCCTTCTTCATATCCTCAACCTGTAGAGACAAACTAGTCAGTTGGCTCAAGATCTAGCTCATGCTTGAGATAGATTCTCCCATAAGTGTTGATTCAAGCTTCATGGCGATCTCCAAATATTATTCCTGCGATGAAATCTTATGCTGCATCAGGGGAACTCTGATGTGTGGTAAAAGAGTAGCGATGAACCATTATTTTTTCTGCTCATCTGGGATCTTAAAACTCAGTTGGCCTGTTAGGGTATTAATCTCTGATCAAACTCCCAAACAGGTTCGACTACCTTCTGTTTGATCTCCTTCATCCCAGTAATACACTGTGACTCTGTCTTAGGTTTTTTAAAATATGCAACCAGCGCGTTCTTAATCTCATTTAGTGGCTTAGGCTGCGCAAGTCCTTAGACAAGCTTCATGTACCAATTCAGCGTGTGATCCCTCAACGTAGTGCTAAACTAGTTTCTTTTAACAGCTTCATCGATAATATTTTTAATGTTCCATATGGCTTCGCATAGGAACCAGTGTTGATCAGGATCTTCATATCCATCTCCTTTAAAGATAGGGAGCCTCATCTCGTCTTCCACAATGATGCCTAGGTTTCCTGTCTGAGTAGATGTTGAACTACTATTAATAGTAGTCTGCGGACTCTGGTGATTTGGAATATTCTGATTACTTAGTGTTTCTGAAATAACAGAAGGATTGATATTACTTACTTCAATGGTATGCATGGTTCCTGATGTTTCTGGCTCGTTCTGGAAAAGTTCTTCAACTTCCTCTTCCTCTTCTTTGGTGGGTTCTGAATGTTCTTCGTTTTTCATATCTTCCTCTTCTTCACTGTAGAAACCTTCGTCTATGTAGTTTTTCTTGAAGAGGTTCTCAAGGTGAACCCCTCGAAATACTTTCCCACTGCGTGTATGTACAGCCTCTGTGTCATTTTCGTTGTCCGAATTCTTGAACATTAGCCTTTTTGGATCCAACCAATCTATTGTATCTTTAATACGTTCTTTTCATGAAACAACATATTGATTCTTAGCTTCAGAAATTGTAAACATTTTCCTATGGGTCCTTTGAAGAAGTATCTCTCAGCCTGGATATATTATTTTGTTCTATCAACAACAAATTCGGTGATATACCCTCCAATGGTACTATCAAAACAGTGATCTACAGCCCTTGATACAACATTTTTTACTCTCTTAACCTTCTTAATCAACTCCAATGTCCAAACCACTGGAGGTCTAGATCTGATCTCGAACTGGGTATCGGCTAACCTAGCTAACCACTAGTATAGCTCTTGATGGATTCCTCCAAAGAAGATCTCGTGAATATCGATGAAGATGTGTCTCTGCATCCAACCTTCAGTACTTAGCTTAGGGTTCTTGTTTTGGGCTTCAGTGAAGTCCCTCTCTTGATCCTCTATCCACTTCTAAATCTCTATCTTCGATGGGAACCACCTTGACATTCCCTTACACAGATTCATATCCCGACAACGAAACCATCTGAGGTTCACTCCAGGAGCACACCAACAAGCCCTAGCTACTAGCCCTTTCGGCAACACCTGCAAAGAAGATGCAATCTCACCCGAAGAAGCTAAGAGGGGGGATTGTAGGAAAGGAATGTCTACAACTAGGGGAATATCAAGTGGATCTATCACAACAACAATACAGGATTCATATATCACTTATCAGCTAGGTCTATCCTGCGCAGCTATAGATCTGATCTAACATAATACTACAAATAACAACATAACAGCGACAGAGATCCAAACATCAATCACACATACAACACAAAATATGCATGGTTCACCCTCTCTCTAGGGCTACGTCCAAAGAACTGTTCTTATGATTTATCAAGGTAAATAATACAGTTCTTATCTTCGCTATCAGCTAGCAGATCTTCATTATTCTCTCTCTTCCTCTCCCCTTCCTGTGCACCGAGCTGCAGGACTTGACCTTCACACACAGCTGAAGATCTCACAATACAATCCTCTCTCTCCACAACAGAGCTATAACAAAAATGTCAAACCAATACTCAATGAACAACAACCACAACAACAACCAACCCCCCCCCCAAGGTCCTCTTGGCCTTTATTTATACATTAAAATCCCTCACCGATAGCCTTAGGTTGAAACCTAGGTTCCAAAACCCTAGATACCAAAACCCTAGATGTCTAAAACCCTAGGTCAACATTACCCATTTGTTTTGGGCTTCGCCAGCCTGACTTTCCTTCTTCATCACGCGATGCTCCAAAGCATCCAATGACGGCTTTCTCTGCTTGTTGATTTGTCCACGATCCTTATTCCTTGTTGATCTATCACCCCTGATCTCCTCGTCCAATGGATTTCTTTTCCGCACTTCGCTCCATCTTTCCTTCTCTTTTTCTCACTTCGACTCAGTGACAGTTACTTTGTCTCCCGCGAAGCTCTCTTTTTACCTTTCCTTCCTTGTTCTTCATTTCCTTCCATAACCAAGGGCCAACAGTGAAATGAAGATAATATTCTCCTAGAGGAATATTCTCCTTAAATTATAGGAGACTGAATAATGACTAATAAACATAGGGAAAACCTTAGGAAAAATAAATCCTAGGTGTGTGTGAAGCATCTCCAACACCCCCCTGAACATCACTATGGTGAAAATAATGAATGGGTCCCGACAACGAGGCCATGTTAGGTACCCAAATACAAAAGATACACTGAAATAAAAGAGGAAAGAGGGAAAACCTCATGGGAACCCCCCCCGCAAAGTACAATTTATGTAAAAATAAGAACTGACAATTGTTAAGAAATTGTGTCCTTCACTCCAAGATGACTGCGTAGAGAATGTAACTTCTTCTCAGTGAAGGTCTTCGTGAAGATGCCTGCAGTCTGTTATCATGAAGGATAGAACTGTAGGTCGATGATCCCCTCATGTACTAAGTCCTATATGTAGTGCATGTGGATCTCGATGTGCTTCATCCGCTACCTCTGAACTAGATCTCTGCATAACTTTAGAGTGCTTTGGTTGTCACACCAGATGACAGTTGGCCGCTAAAACTAAATTCCCAAATTAGTGAGAAAATGTTGTAGCCACATAGCTTGAATGGTTATGTTAACTACCCCTTTCTACTCTTCCTTGGACGAAGATAGATAAATAGACCAATGATGAAATATAAGATATATCTGATGAGGAAGCTGCCAACTTCATAAAGAAACTCAAGAAAGGGACAAGGGAATACAAAGGAAATATTCCTCTAATATTTTTCAACTATGGAAAAATTGGACACTTTTCCAATAAATTTCTCCATCCTAAGCAGGAGGAAAGTGATGATGAATGAACCTTCAAAAATAAGAAGAAAAGAAACACTAATAATAAAAATAAGTTCTTCAAGAAAAAAAATTATTCTTTACCAAAGAAGACAATAGTTCATCAGAAGAAAATAAAGAAGACGAACCAGAGCTTCTATTTGTGGAAATAAAAACTGAATATGATAAACATTCATAGGATGAAGAAGAAGTGAACTTCGAAGAACAAATCCTTAGTGTAATTGAAGAACTAAGAAAAACTGAAAAATAAAATAGGGTACTAAGGGAAGAGCTTCTAGAGATTAAAGAAGTTACTAAATCAAGAGAGAGGGTATTTTCCAAAACCATCAAAGAGTCAGAGAAGACCATCAGTGACTTGAAGTCCCAACTCCTGGAAGATAATAAAATTGAAGAAGTCATTTTACAACAACTTAATGATAAAAAATAAGTATGTGAGAAACTAGAAGTTGAGATTAAACTGCTAGAAAGTGAAATTGAGAAAGAAAAGAAGGGAACACAATTTGGAAATAGTTCAAATATATTGGATGAAATTATCAATATTCAAAGGTCACCAAACAACAAGACTAGTTTGTGATACAGTCAAGACTCAAATTCTACATCACAAGGATCTGTCAAGAAACCAATCAGTTACGCAGATGCTCTGAAAAACTCATTAAGAAAAGAAGATAATAAGGAAAAGATGATACCATTGGAAACTGTTACAGATAAACAGAAATCAATACTCCCTACTAGATTAAAATATGACAAGAAAAATACAATCATTAGAAGGAATCCCCCTAAATATATATTTATTGGATATTATTACTCTTGCAAAAATTTTGGACATAAGACAGTACATTTCAAATCTTATGGACAATACAGTCATAGAAATGTCCAAAGATATAAGAACAACAAGTACAATACAAATAATAGAAACTATAACTCAGTTTATCCTTTGCAACACTTCAATAGTGAATTCCAAAAAAGCAACAACTATGGTCATAAAACCAGTGAATGTAGATTACCAAAATATGATAAAAAGACAAATATTTGTCATAATAAAAAAGAAAGGAAGAAAAAGAAAACAGAGTGCAATGTAGCCTTATATGAAATAAATCAAGGATGTCAGTGGTATATAAACAATGGATGTTACAAACACATGACTGGAGATCAAAGTAAATTTCTCAAGTTAAATAAGAAAGGAAAAGGAAAAGTAACTTTTGGAGATAACATGTTAGCAAAGATACTTGGAAAAGGCACTGTTAGTTTAGGAAATAATAAAACCAAAGTAGAGGATGTATTTCTGGTAGAAAATCTCAAACATAATCTCCTAAGTGTAATTCATACATGTGATCAAGTTCACATACTTACTTTTGATTCTTAGAAATGTGAAATCAGAAAAAATGGACACTGGAAAGCTAGTGGAAGTTGCACCAAGAACATCTAGGAATGTGTACATCATTGATATAGAAGAATAAGAAAAATTTTGTTTCAACCAAGTAGAGAAATGAATGAGAAAATATCCCCCAAATATTGTTAAGAACCAAACATTAATATAGCATAGAAAAACCTCAGGAAAAGTACTCAACACCTTGAAAAAGAGATAATTTCAGATAATAAGCCTCTTCGAGGTGGCAACCTCCTTTTACCCCACTTAAATGTTCAAGTACAAGATGATTCAAAATGAAAATGTCTCCTTGGTATATATAGGAGACTAGGATGTATAATTACAACTAATGGCCTAAAGCCGACACAAATAAAATAACATTACTAATATAATATGCCCCAATTAAGGGGCAATGAGCCAATATTAGGGCTTAACATGCCCCTCCCCTTGAGACAAGTGTTGTCCGCAACGCTTGAGTAACTCCGGATGCTTATGTATAAAAGAATCATCTTCCCAAGTGGAATATTCAACCAGAAGTTTCCTCCATTAAATGAGATACTCTGAAATGGATCTATTCCTCAGCTGGCGAATTCTTGTGTCAGTGATGGCTTCAGGCTCCAATATGATTTTTCCTTCCTCATGAAGTTCTGGCACTATAGTTTGAACTGGGATCTTGTCACCTATAACCTTCTTTAAGCATGAAACATGGAAAACTGGGTGTACTCATGAAGATTCAGACAACTCCAATTTGTATGCCATAGTACCAAACTTTTGCAACACCTTATAAGGTCCATAGTACTTTGGTGATAATTTATTATCCTTCTTGGATTGCTTGAGGGACATCTGTTTGTATGGTTGTAGTCTTAAAAACACCCAATCCCCTACTTCAAAACTTCTTTCACTACGATATTGATTTTCTTGTTGTTTCATGCGATTTTGTGCCATGGTCAAGTTGTCTTTTAAGATTTGGAGAATTTGTTAATGATTCTCGATGTGATCTTCCAATTCTGAACCTTAGATTTTTATTTTAGAGAAGAAGTGATGGAAGGAGGGTGGTATCCATAAAGTTCCATAAATGGTTTCATTTCTTTTCTAGTATGAAAGGAAGTGTTATACCAGCATTCTGCCAAGGGTAACCATTTGAACCATTGTGTTTGTTTATCAGAGACAAATCAACGAAGGTATACTTCCAAACATTTGTTCACTATCTCGGTTTGTCCATTAGATTGAGGATGATAGGATGAGCTATGAGACAATTGAGTACCCAAAAAAGAAAATAATTATGTCCAAAAATGTCCAGTGAAGATGGGATCTCTGTCACTTACAATAATCTTTGGGCTGCCATGTAGCTTTTGAACTATCTCCATGAATGCGTTGGAAACTGTACTAGCTTTGAAGGGATGAGAGAGTGCAAAAAAGTGTGCATACTTGGTCAATCTATCAACAATCACCATGATCTTATTGCATTTTCCTGATCAATTTATAGTTCCTCCATCTGCAATCATTACTTGAAACTCTGGCGCTGGATATACAAAGCAATTGAAATATTTGGCTAATTTATAGTGAATGAAATTATGAGTACTGCCAGAATCAATTATGACTATTACCTTTTTATTTTTGATGTATCCTTCGATCTTGAGGGTTTGAGGATTGCTAATTC
>ML798878.1:225254-239915 GCA_009831015.1 Picea engelmannii
CATTCCTTAAACTGGACACGTGTCACCTTCATAACTAGCTTTAGCCACTTGGTGACTTGTTCCCATCCCTCGGGAACTTAGCATAAATAAATATCCAACATTACACTTTTCATAAATATTAATAAAATAATACCTAGGATGTAAATCCCCCCCTTTTCCTTTTCGATGGATTTAAAACCCTGTCTCTTTTCATCTGATCTGTATGCGCACAATGATGTGATTATTATTAATAACTTGAGTGTGATTACTTTTGCATGGATAGGCACATTGGCCTATTTGAATCCCATCTCACCAGCCTGATAACCACATGGGCCCTTTGGCCTCAAATACATATACATCCATATATATATAGCTCGGTTAGATGCACACTTATAAGTAATCCCCACTCACTTACTCAAATGTGCACAACACTATAAAATGTGTGCAACATTCCTTTGATGTGAAACCACACACACTTACCCAAGTGCACTGATACGAGATCTTTTCATCGTGACTTATAAAGAATCGTATTAAATGAGCATAAATTAAAGTGCACCATTAAAGAATGGAAAACTTAAAAATGAAGAGACATAAGCATCATATATGAAAAAAAAAACATGATAACGAAGTTCGTGCCTGGTGGACTACATCTCCGGGTGTTTCTCTCAAATGGGTAGGCTATTTCATTAACTCAGAAAAAGAATTTGGAAAATACATGAATATACCTCATTCTAAAATCAAGTTGCAAAAATAATGCTTAGATTAGAAAACAGACATCACCACTGAAATCGTGGCGTCGAATTACCCAAAAATGATTGTCTCCATGCTCCGATCTGACTCTGGCACTCCCAGGCCCAAGACAAAATTTTGTCTCGGTTTTTGTGCCCGCTGCAACCTGCAATAATGACAATCTTAATCTCAAAAAAAATTCCCGAAGACGTATAGCTGCACCTCCCCCGGTGGCTAGAGGAAACTTGGATTTAATACAAAACTGGTGAACGGATGTTCAAATGGAACGATTTAGGCGGATTGGTTATGGTGTTAAATTTAGAGCGTTTGATGTGGGGAGGTTCTGAGGTCAAACCCCACAGGCTCCCATTTTATCTCTATAGTTATAACACCTATCATTTTTGGTTAGCATCTTCTAGATGTGGCGGTTATCACTAGATATGGTGGACCTATGCCAGATTTGGTGGGGTCCTGCCAATATATGTTTTTTATTTTTCAGATACGGGTCGTCCTTGGGTGTTTCAGGGATGCCACGCGTCTCTCGTCGATTGGTCCATGTGGAATATACTGATTAGTCCACATAAATATTGAATTCATGCCCAGTCAACCATATGTGACACGTGGCACTTCCTTGATGGTGCCACGTGGTGTCTCCTGGGGTGCTATGTGGCACTTTTATATTGGTCCACATGGACCCCTGAAAATTCCAATGGCGGGTGACATGTGTTAGCCTATGGTGCTGCCACACGACATGATGACATCAAAATCTCATACAATGATGTCACCCTTCCATGTCAGTTGTTGACATCATATTGGCGTTAGCAGTATGGACGATGATATCTCCCCTACTCACTAGCCATGTTTGACTGCAACTTTGACCACGAATAGCTTTCAACCCATAACTCTATTTGACGATTCGTTTGCACTGTTAGAAATATTGTGACGCGCTCTTTGTGATCATTCCATTTTCACTGAATTTTGGGAAATTTGAATTTTTTCCCTTTCTCTGTCTACTGAAGCCATTCTAAGCGTTCTGAGCTACCTCTGTGAGTTCTGAGTTATTCTTATCCTTCTCTGGATCCTTTTTGGATCACCCCTTCCCACTAAGAGATTTTTGGACCACCAAAATATTTCATCAATCAACTGGTAAGTGAGGGAAGATTCCCCTCACTTTGTCTTTCTCGATCCACTTTTCCTTGCTTGGATGGGTGCCTTTTAAGCCTACTCAAAGATAATCAACATCACCCCTATGTGAAGTCCTTTTCCTCCTGTCCAATATGATATCATCATGTAGCTCATCCAAGTACTCAGGTGAAAACGCATCAACTAATGGTATTGAAACTTCCTCATCTTGATCCATAATCATGGGAGGCTTAAAAAGTTTCAAGTTCTCAACGTTCACAACTGATTAAATATGCATATAAGGTGGAAGATATAGACGAAACTAATTGGTACCTCTTTTCTCTAATATAGTGAAGGGTCCATACCGAATGGGATTTTGTTCCTTGTCTGCACCCTTCAATCTCTCCTTGTTGATGTGAAACCATACCCGGTCTCCAACCTGGAACTGATGATCAACCCTGTGCTTTTCATGCCGATCTTTATACTGTGCTTGAATTTTCTCCAACTGTTCCCTGACTTTTTGGTGTATCTATTGAATCCTCTGGATGAACTTGCGGGATTTGTCCTTTGTTTGATCTTCATTTACATCAACATCTCTCTCATACATCAAGTCCAAAGGAACCTTTGGTAGGTACCCAAAACATGTCTCAAAAGGTGAGCTCTGAGTGGATGAATGTAAATCTTGGTTGTACGCATGTTTTACATAGGGTATCTATTCATCCCTTACCTTGGGACACTTGCTACAGTAGCCTCGAAGCAAAAGTAACACTATTCCATTTACACCTCTGTTTGTCCGTCGATCTATGGATGGAAAGCAGTTCTCCTCTTCAATTCGGTATCCATCATTCTCCACAAGCTAGTCCAAAATTCCCCAAGGAATCGATTATCTTGATACGAGATGATAGACGTGGGTAATCCAAAGTGAACCCAAACATGTTGAAGAAGATATTAGCAGTCTACTCAACACTGATCTGCTTTTTACAATGCATGAAGATACACATCTTGTTGAACCTATCCACTACAATATACAAATAATCATGACCCCCTTTGGTCATGGGTAAACCCCCTACAAAATCCATGGATATAATTTCCCATGGATGGGATGGAACAGGGAGTGGTAATTATATCCCAAACTTTCTATTAGTGGGCTTACAAGTAGAACACATCACACACCCCTTTACATATTTAGTTATAATTTCTTTCATTTTAGGCCAGTAACAAAACCTCTGCAAATGAGGCATGGTTTTCCCTACTCTAAAGCGCCCAGACACAAGAGAAGTATGAGCTTCTCATATTACATCAACTCGTTCACTTGTAGGAATACATAGCTTTCCAAGATGGTAAAGTTATTTTCCCTGCAGAAAATAGTTCTCTACCTGTACACCAAGGGTTAGCTTCACATATACTTCTTTAAAATATTCGTCGATGGAATATTTTTCTATATATCTATCATGATATAAAGAAGCACTCTTCAAAACAATCGAAGCAGCAATAGGAGGTCTAGAAAGCATATCAGCTACCTTTTTAATTGTACCATTTTTGTACTTGATTACGAAGTGAAACTATTGTAGAAACCCCATCCACCTGTAGTGTCACGATTATTTCAATTTGGTATGTGCTTGAAGATACTGTAAGGGTTGGTGATCTATATGTATAATGGTTTCCTTCCCTAACAAGTAATTCTTCCATTTCTTTACACTATGGAGTAATGCATAGAACGCTTTATCATGTGTAGGATAGTTAACAATAGACTGGTTAAAAGTTTCAGAGTGGTAACAGATAGGCTTATGATATTTCATTAGTACTTCACCCATGGCGTATCCACTAGAATATGTCTCGACCTCAAAAGGTTGTTGAAGATTTGGCAGTGCTAATACTAGTGTGGTACTGATCTTTCCCTTCAAAGTGTCGAAAGATTTTTGTTTCTTTCCTTCCCACTGAAAAGTGTTCTTCACATTGGTTAAGGCATGTAGAGGAGCTTCTATGAAGGAGAAGTTGGGAATGAATCTCCTCCAATACTCGAATGCACCTAAGAAGCTTCGAACTTCATTTACACTTTTTGGCTCAGGTCAATTTACAATTACATCAAATTTGGAAGGGTCAATTTTCAATTGTCCTCCTCCTACAATATCACCTAAGTATACAAGTGTAGTCTTGCAAAATTCACATTTAGACAATTTTACATACAATTTTTCCCTTTGCAAAGTATCCAATACTTGCTTTAAATGCCTCACATTCTCATCCCATGTCCCGCTAAAAACAAGAATGTCGTCTAAATATACAATCACAAAGCCATCTATGAAAGGCCTGAATACATCATTCATCACATGCATGAATGTTGGCAGAGCATTACAGAGCCCAAATGGTTTAACCAACCAATCAAACAATCCCTATTTGGTTTTAAAGGAAGTTTTCCATGCATCATGTTCTGTGACTCTGATTGGATGATATCCATTGCACAAATCCAAATTAGTGAAATAGACAACATTCTTCAATTGATCAAATAAATTGTTTATGTGAGGAAGAGGGTATTGATTTTTCACTGTGATTTTATTTAAGGACTGGTAATCGACACACATTGTCCATGTGCCATCCTTCTTTGGAACCATCACGAATGAAGAACCACAAGGAGATGAACTGGGCTTGATGACCCCCTGATCTAATAAGCCTTATACCTTCTTATTGATCTCTATCATCTCCACAACTTCCAATAGTGTTATTCATCGTGACCTCTCTTCTTGCAATGAGTGAAAGATGGTTTTTCTCCTTCTCTCTTCACTGTAGCGGTATTCTTGTCTGTCCTTTTAAATGTATTGAAAGTATTTTATGGGAAATTGGAAGGTTTCTTTGTGGGATATTCTTGAACATGTTTCCCCCTATTCTCAAGGTGAGTGGCTTGCACACAAAACTTCGTCAAGACTAGTGGGGTTAAACAAGAGCAAAGTATGTTGAATATAACTCTAAAGTGTGCCAATATGCTCCATTAAAGTTTCATAAGAATTCAAAGGAATGTTCAATCCGAGAGATTTCTTCCTAAATTCTTCTGTGAAACTTTGTACAATTTGTCCTTTACTTTTCCTTAAGGTTTTCCATTCCATCATTGCTTTGTGTAAATACCCTAATGGATAGAATTGCTTCCTTGTTGCTGATTTAAATTCCAACCATGAGGAAAGAAGCTTACCACACTTACTTATGTCCTGAAGCTTCCTCTTCCACCATACGAGAGTGGTGCCTTCCAACCGAAGAGAAGCCATTTGCACTTTAACTTCCTCTTCATCAATATGATGGACACGAAAATACACTTCAACGTGTCAGATCCAATTATCTACCTTTTCAGGATTGGCATCTCCATTAAACATAGGTAAATAAAATTTTACATCAAGCTTTAATAATGGTTTCTTAAAAGAGGATTTATGGCTAGAATGATGACAATGCTCATAGGAAGAAGAACTAGAACTCGAAGGTGAAGATGGAGGCCCAGGAGGATCCCCTCTAGCCCCTTGGTTTATCGAAGCATCATCATCTTCGTGTGCTTCCTTTTTCTTCCCTTTCTTCTTCATCCTCTTCTCGTAATCTCCATACATTGTTTCGACCATTTCCAACATGTGATAAAATACCATGTGAAAGGTTTTCTCCTGTTCATCACGCTTGTCCTCTTTTTCCATTTTCTTCCTTCTGGATACACGACCAACTTTAGAATTGAACGTCTTAATATTTCCTTCACCCTACTTATGGTTGGCCCTAGTAAGCATTCACACTCAACAATTCAAGTCAAAGATAACTACTTTGATACCAACATGATCCAGGAGATTTTCATCGTGACTTATAAAGAATTGTATTAAATGAGCATAATTTAAAGTGCACCATTAAAGAAGGGAAAACTTAAAAATGAAGAGACATAAGCATCATATCTAAACAAAAAAACTTGATAATGGAGTTCGTCCTTAGTGGACTATGTCTCTGGGTGCATCTCTCAAATGGGTAGGCTCTTTCATTAACTCAACAAAAGAATTTGGATAATACATGAATATACCTCATTCTGAAATTAAGCTACAAAAATAATGCTCAGATCAGAAAACAGACATCACCACTAAAATCGTGGCGTCGAACTACCCAAAAATGACTATCTCCACGCTCTGATATGACTTTGGCACTCTCGGGCCCAAGAGAAACTCTCTCTCGATTTTCGTGCCTATTGCAAACTACAATAATGACAGTCTTCGTCTGGAAATCCATGCCAGTAGATGTATGGTCGCGCCTCCCCCGGTGGCTGGTGGAAACTTGGATTTAATACAAAACTGATGGATGGATGTTCCAATGGAACGGTTTAGGCAGATTGGTTATGGCACTAAAGTTAGAGCATTTGATGTGGGGAGGTCCCGGGGTCAAACCCCGCAGGCTCCCATTTGATCTCTATAGTTATAATGCCTACCATATTTGGTTAGCAACTTCTAGATTTGGCGTTTATCACCAGATATGGTGGACCTCCGCTAGATTTGGCAGGGTCCCACCAATATTTGTTTTTTATGTTTTGGATACGGGTCGTCCTTGGGCACTTCGGGGATGCCACGTGTTGCCCACCGATTGGGCCACGTGGCAGCTACTAATTGGTCCACCTGAATGTTGACATCACACCCAGTGAACCATACGTCACATGTGGTGCTTCCTAGATGGTCCCACGTGGTGTCTCTTGGGGGTGCCACATGGCACTTTTCTATTGGTCCACATGGACCCCTGAAAAGTCCAATGGTGGGTGACACGTGGCAGCCTATGGTGCTTCCACGTGGCATGCTAACATCAGTAGCGCATATGATGATGTCACCCTACCATGTCAGATGCTGATGTCAATAATACAGATGATGATGTGTCCCCTGTTGACTAGCCATGTTTGACCGCAACTTTGACCGTGAATATCTTTCAAACCGTAACTATGTTTGACGATCTATTTGTGTCGTTAGAAATATTGCGACACACTCTTCGCGATAATGACATTTTCACTGAGTTTTGGGAAATTGGAATTTTTTCCTTTCTCTGTCTGTTAAATCCATTATGAGCATTCTGAGTTGCCTCTATGAGTTTTGAGTTATTCTTAGCCTTATCTGGATCCTTTTTGGATCATGCATGTATCATTATCAAATGTGTGCACCCTTTCTTTTATAACAAACCTCGCACAATACTCAGGTGTGTGAAAAACCAATACTTGGTGCCAATGGTTCACCAACCTATATGAATATTTACATTTACAATTGGTACCAATGGATCACCATCCTATATATACAATTACAAATGGTTTGAATTAGGGACATTACATTGGTCTCCTCCAAAATGCAAATGTGTTGAATCTGCATAGAATAATTCTAGCTAGAAAATGACATACACAATTTGCAGAGTAAATATGAGAAAAGAGAAGTAGGAGAGAAAGAATGGAAGAATTATCATTAAGTAAAT
Source organism: Picea engelmannii (assembly GCA_009831015.1). NCBI lineage: Eukaryota > Viridiplantae > Streptophyta > Pinopsida > Pinales > Pinaceae > Picea > Picea engelmannii. Next base: position 232,533 of record ML798878.1, read on the forward strand.
GAATGAATGATAATTTACACATGATATACTTTGTATAACTCAACTAGTGTGCACTGGAGGAGAAGACAATGCACCATAGTGGTGGTCTAGAGTGATCTGGACATACACCAGCAGTTACAGGAATAAAATCCCTCCTAGTATAGTCTCTTAGGAAGTTACGTGAGTGAAATGCCACCTAGTTTGACTTAACTAGTCTCTCAGTCTTTAGTTAACTGATTGAGACAAAGTGAAGTGAGGAGTAGATCAATTAATCATGAGTAATGTGCTAGTCTGGTGATGATTCCAATGACAATACACATTAGTTGGTGATGATTCCAAGGACAATTCCCATTAGTTGGTGATGATCCCAATGTTGCATGGTGATAATCTCAATGTGGTATCTAGACTCTACTCAACTGATCAAATTGAAGTGTGAACTAAAGAGAATATTCTCCTAGAGGAATATTCTCCCTAAACTATAGGAGACTGGATAATGACTAATAAACATAGGGAAAACCTTAGGAAAAAGAAATCCTAGGTGTGTGTGAATCATCTCCAACACCCCCCTGAACATCACTATGGTAAAAATAAAAAATGGGTCCTGACAAAGAGGCCATGTTAGGTACCCAAATACAAAAGATACACTAAAATAGGAGAGAAGTAGGAGATACTCAATGGAAGAATTTTCATTAACTAAATGAATGAATGATAATTTACACATGATATAATTTGTATAACTCAACTAGTGTGCACTGGAGGAGAAGACAATCCACCATAGTGGTGGTCTAGAGTGATCTGTACACACACCAATAGTTACGAGAATAAACTCCCACCTAGTCTAGTCTCTCAGGAAGTTACGTGAGTGAAATGCCACCTAGTTTGAGTTAACTAGTCTCTCAGTCTTCAGTTAACTGACTGAGATAGAGTGAAGTGAGGAGGAGATCAAGTAATCATGAGTAATGTGCTAGTTTGGTGATGATTCGAAGTACAATGCGCATTAGCTGGTGATGATTCCAATGTTGCATGGTGATAATCTCAATGTGGCATCTAGACTCCACTCAACTGATCAAATTGACGTGTGAACTAAAGAGAATATTCTCCTAGAGGAATATTCTCCTTAAACTATAGGAGACTTAATAATGACTAATAAACATAGGGACAACCTTAGGAAAAATAAATCCTAGGTGTGTGTGAAGCATCTTCAACACCCCCCCTGAACATCACTATGATGAAAATAATGAATGGGTCCCGACAACGAGGCCATGTTAGGTACCCAAATAAAAATGATACACTGAAATAAAAGAGGAAAGAGGGAAAACCTCATGGGAAAAATCCCCCCTCAAAGTACAATGTATGTAAAAATAAGAACTGACAGTTGTTAAGAAACTATGTCCTTCACTCCAAGATGACTGCATAGAGAATGTAACTTCTACTCAGTGAAGGTCTTGGTGAAGATGTCTGCAGACTGTTATGATGAAGGATAGAACTATAGGTCAATGATCCCATCGTGTACTAAGTCTCGTATGTAGTGCATGTGGATCTCGTTGTGCTTCGTTTTCTACCTCTGAACTAGATCTCTGTAGAACTTTAGAGTGATCTAGTTGTCACACCAGATGATAGTCGGCCACTGAAACTAAATTCCCAAATCAGTGAGAAAATGTTGTATCCACATAGCCTGAATGGTTATGTTAACTACCTCTTTGTAATCTTCCTCAGCCGAAGATAGAGAAATAGCATCTTACTTCTTGCTCGACCAACAAATAGGCCCAGAACCAAGACTGAGTGAGTAACCAGATGTGGCCTTGCGATCAATTTTATAGCTATCCCAGCTAGAATCAATGAAACCGATGAGGTCCAATGTAGAGTTTACTGCATAGTAAATCCCAAAGGTGATGGTTCACTGTATGTATCAAAGGATACACTTTGTGACCTTCTAATGTAGCTCATGTGGTTCTTGCATGAACCTAGAAACTACTCCAACTGCATAGGAGAGGTCTAGTCTAGAGTGTGTGAGATCAAAGAATCTCCCCACTAGTTGTCTATACAGTGCACTGTCAATTAGTGGAGTTTCCCTTCCATCCTCAAGTCTGAATCCTGATAGGAAAGGAGTCAAGGAATACTTGTAGTCTGTCATGTGAAATATCTAAAGGAGATCTTGTGCATACTTGGCCTAGTACAATTTATGACTGATACATCCTGATTGATCTTGAGTCCAAGGAAGAAATGTAGCGGACCCATATCCGTCATCAAGAACATGTCATGAAAAATCCTCTTGACTGCAACAATCACTGAATTCGAGAAACTGGTGATCAACAAATCATCAACATTAAAAACTAGGAGTAGAAGTGAATCGGCCATCCTGATCATGCAAACATTTGATTATGACTTACAACATACAAATTTCTACGACATCATGTAGGAGTCCATCTTGGCATACCATGATCTCAGGGCCTACTTGAGGCCATAAAGAGAATTCTTCAATCGACAGACCAAAGATGAATATTGCATAAATCCCTGGAGATTCTCCATATAGATATCCTCAGAGATATATTCATGAATAAATGCATTCTTCGTGTCCATTTTTTTTATTAAGGTTGGTTGTCATTGGTGTCAACCCTTGAAGAAAGTCAGTAGAAAATTTCGGTTGCACAAAGGTTTGGTTAATGGACCCAAGCTTGTTTCATGTATAATGGTATTAGTTTTAATATATTTGAATCTAATACTATTCTATATGGATATTACATGTCATTCCATTTCTGGTGGTATGTGGAACATCACATAACTCCTCACGGTTTGAGAGTTATGGCCTTACGAAGTTGGAGGACCCTCATATGTCATCTAGAAGCCCAAAAAGGTCAAAGTAGTCAAAGTGGTTTAAGATATTTTAGAAGATAAATAATAAATTGAAGTGATGAATGTACTATAATTCAAAGTGAATACAAAATAAATTATTTCAATAATAAATTTAATGGAGAAATTAGAAGTGGGTTAACCCTAAAATAAGGAAAGTGGGCAAAGTGGCCTAGAAGATGCTTCTAAGGAAGCTACTTGGAGAGTATAAATAAGAGGAAACTCTCTCTCATTTAATATCACACTTGATAATATTGAATATATATAGATGAATGAGGTAACCAAAGGATATCTAAGCCGAATTTTAGAGGGAAGGTGAAGAAAAGAAGGCCAGAATTCAAGGGAGGATAACTTCTTTTGATGATGTTTTCTAAGGTATGTTATTTACAGGTCATATCACCATTTTCACAATAACGTTTTTTATAGAATGATTCAGACCATGAAATTGATAGGCCATTGAGGAAACATATCCAAGTATCTGTGTTAAAAATTTCATCTTGTGGGTCTGTTAGCACTCTGTAATTTGCCCAAGGCTGTAAGGCAGTCACAGAGGCAACATCAAAACCGCTTCGAGTCTTGGATCTATCCCTCCAAGACTCAGAGAGGGATCTCTTTGTATGATATATATTTGTTTTAATAGGTATTAGGCTAGTTATGAAGAACATGGGTTGGGGTTTTTAAATGATTGTTTTGGAACAACAAAGGGCCATTGGGCAAATGGGGTATGTGCTTAAAAATGTGATTCACATCTCAGATATGGACAAAGCTTTTACACAGGGCAAGGTAGAAGAAATATTGGATCGAAATAAGTCTTGATGATTTCGATTTGAGGAAGAAATATGGGATGAAAAATCCAGGCAAAGGAGCAGCTAAGAATTCCTAAACTAGCTTTTTAGAGGATAAACATAAACATTATCACAAGCTCAGAGGCAGAGTATCTGCTGATAAATTCTGCTTCTATTACTTTCCTTCTGATAATAAGAAATTGAAAACAAATGTAAAGAGGACAGGAAAATAAATTAACAGATAAAAAACACCACCAATACATCCACGCAAGAATCCTGTAGCAAAAATAACATGTCCATCACTGATTGATCATTTAAAATTACAGAAAGAAGTTTTCTGGCAAAGCACAGCCCTCAGCTCCAGCCAAGAACCTCACAGGTTGAACCATTTTACATTAAAATCCTCTAAATAAATAGGATATATCATCCCAATAAGTTTCGGAAGTCGGTTTAACCGCCTCGGCCAAAAATGGCCACCACTCCCACAAAATTTGGAGCTTTCTGCCATGGAAGACAGACCGTTTTTCTGCGAAAAAGGGGTCCGAACAGACGTGTTTTTCTCTTCAACGATGACACCAGGGAGAAAACTGAAGGAGGTTATTGTAGATGGGCATGTTCTTGACAAAAAAATCCTTCGGTTTCGCCAAATTCGTCCCCATCTGGTCGTAAAATCTCCTGCAAGATCGAGACTGTAACGGAAAATGGAGAATCTGGAAAAATGGGGCCTCGAAGATGTCTTCGATTATCCCTGCTCGTAGCTCCATTGAAACAAATGAGAGAGGTTTTTGTTCTTCAGCCCGTGCTGAGAAAAAAAATATCTCGGAGTTTTAAAATCCATCTCCGTTTTCCCAGAAACTGCCTCGGACGAACACATGCTGAAACAGGCAAAAATTAGGCAAAAATGGGAAAAGTGGTTTTTTGGTGAAAAGCGGTATTTCGGACCCCCCCCTCTCGTTAAATTCCGGATGGTGAGGGGGGGTCCGGAATTTTTATGGGCTGTGGATTTGTTTTGATGTGATGCGCGATGAAATGGAAGTGCATGAAGTTTAATGGGGATTCCGGACCCCCCCCTCTCGTTAAAGTCCGGAAGGTGAGGGGGGGTCTGGAAATTTTATGGTGTGTTGATTTAAATGCTTAGTATATAACGGAGGGGCGTGGGGTATAGAGGTACGTGGAGGTAAATGTGAGTGGAGGGTGACGTAAGAGGGGGGTGAGTGGAGTGTGACGTGAGGTATGAGGGGGTGGGGTAGACTTAGGGTAGCACGTTTTATGTTTTCTTTTTTTTTAATTTTGTTATATTTTATTATGTGTTATGTGTTACGTTTTGTTTTTTTTTAATGTGTTTTATTTTATGTTTTTTTATGTTTTGATTTAAATGTTTTATATAATTTGTATTATATGTTTTGTATTGTTTTATATTTTATATTTTTCTTTTTAAATTGTTTTATAATGTTTTGGTATTTTATATTATTTGTTTTTTATATATGTTTTTTATATAATTTCTGTAAATATTAATTAATAAAACCTTAACCTAAATTATTAATTAATCAATTTTTAACCTAATTAATAACTTAAATTTTTATGTTGATTAATAATTAATTAATTATTAACTTGTTTATTATTAATTAATTTAACCTATACTAACATTATCAGTTAATCTAACTACCTTTATTGTTATTTTGTTCATCCTAAGTCTTGTTTATTCATGGATGGGTGGCGGGAAAAGTAGTCAATGGGGCCACAAGACAAGGGAGTGACGGCACATCATATATGAAGGATACAACAGGGTGATGGGGGATCGAGTGAAAAGAATGGAGGGAGGGAATGGGATCAACCGAGCCATACTTCGTCATCACGGGAGAAACGCCAAATCAACAGTCGAAGAATCGAGTTGCCTATAATTATAGGACGCCAACATAGGCTCCACCTGGGGATGGCAGCTTCTTCCAGGAGGTGTCAAGAACCACATACCTATGAATCATGCAGACCGGTGCTTTATCCATTGGGTTGGTCCCAAAACCTTATTCTACAACTTGTACATGTTTTGATCTTGCAACTGAAACCAAATTAAAATAAACACTGCTGAAAAAGAGATGCTCGGAATGCTGAGCTTATTCATAACTGCTACCTACCCTACACTACTGATGATTTCATCGTTCTAAATGATACAATAATGCCAATGCAACCAATCAAGTAGTTTTTGAGACCAGAGGACTATTTGACTGCTTGTTAGCATAGTGAAAAGCGTAGCTTGACCTTTTGCCCATCGACTCAAAACTGCAAATTGAAAAGGCCACTGCTGAAAAAGTGATTTATATTTACCATAGAGACCTCGACAATCTTGAAAAACAAGAGTACTACCAGAGAAAAATTGAGGCTCTACGGTGAAAAAATTCTCCATATAGGTAGCTACAGGATCAAGGTAGAAATGACATGTTCCTTGATTCTTGGATGGCAGCTCTGGCACTGTATATATGTTATCTTCATCCTCGTGCATTTCCTAGCATGGCTGCAACTTCTCTGATGTGCTTTGTAATGTGACTTCTGCTAAACACACCCCTATAAATGACTACTTGATCATGTCAATATCATAACATCTTTTTATCTCATGACTGGCGAATGAATAATGATTTTGGCCACACAGAGTATCCAACCGATCAACTATTGGATCCTGAAAAGACTTATAAGACTGTTGCATTGATTTAAATGAAATTTCCTGCCTGTTTCTGTATTCATCCTTCAACACTTGTTTAAGAGTCTCCTTCAAAATTTGAAATGAATTAAAGCACAATGGTACAAAGTTGTTTTGAATTAACTCAGAATTTGTCTCAGGATTTACGCTTTCATTTGGAATTTGGAACTCAGAGTAGGTAAAGTGCTGCAATTCTGGGTTTAGAACAACCTCCACATCAGCACTAGCATCTTCAACTGATTGATCAAGGAGATTTCTGTCTTCACTATTTACAATTGGCCTAGAGTTTCTTTTCAGAAATTGAAAAGATGAGAAACATAAGGGCAAAGTGTCTTCACCTACTCTGAGATTTTCTGTCTCTTCCTCATCACTGTCATGACTGTTGTGCACGGGCTGATTGTCACATCTGAATTGTAAATGATATCCTTCCTGCCAATGACACGCTGTTGGTCTCTTTGAAAAAACAACCTCTATTTCAGCTTCATGATCATCATCATACTGGTCACACTTGGGTAAATCATCCACGGATGAAATGTCATTGAACATGCATATCATGTCAGTTGGTTGTTTCTCTACACGTTGGGATGGAGCTTCATCTTTGACTGTGTTGTGAATTGAATAAATGAACGAATCATTATTCAATCCATGGTACCCAGGATGAGCAGAGAAATGTTTGGGAACTAAGACCGTGTATTTCTCTGAAATCAATGGAACATGATGTCTTTGGACAGCAAGCTCCTCTTTTATGTTAATCTTCTACATCAACTTTTCCATGGCACTGGCCAAAATCTGCAGTTTAGCTTCTGATGAATTCAATTGCTCCTTTTCTTTGTCCTTTAACTTTGACCTTTTGATCAACAAGTTAGTCTCCACATCAACCGCAATGCTCTGCATTTATTCAAGGCTTGCAATGTTCCTTTCTCTTAATTGGAAAGCCATCTCCGGATCAAAGGCTTCTGGGAAATGCAATTTGGCTAAACCAGGAGGTGGTCTTACATCAACAGGTATTGAATGATACACCTCATTGAACCTCGCTGAAAATTGTTGTACTGTTTCCCCAGGTTTTCTTTTCAAGTG
>ML798878.1:298352-332146 GCA_009831015.1 Picea engelmannii
TACACATATTATAATATATTATCAAGGAAAAAACAAGCTAAATGAAATTTTGACATTTGAAAAAACATTTACAAGTTAAATGAGTACATCAATAAAAAATAAAATACTAACCTTGCAAGTTAAAAATCTGAGCTATGTAGATTGAGAATTGGATTTGTTCAACCGGTGGGTGACGGAAAAAATAAACAGCTCAAACAAAAGCCAAGAACAATGTCACAACTATAGCAATTGTGTCACAAAGTCTCTTAAAGTCATGTATATATAGATAAAATAGTCAACTAGCCATTAACACCAACCAATGAGATAGGCAAAATTTTCGTCCCTATTGCCACGAAAGTTTGTCGTTATAGAGACGAAAATCTCGACTAGATTTAAATAAGATTTTTGTCGATATTGCGACGAACTTTCGTGGCAATAGCGATGAAAATCCCACCCTGTTTAAAAAAAATATGAAACTAGTTGAAGCGTGGAAAATTTTCGTGGAATAATCCGCCCATATGTAGTAGTGAAGCCTGGCCCATGCACGTGAACCAAAAATACCGAAGTGGGTCACTTCTGGTTTGAGGTTGCTCCAAGCCTCGTAGGGGTCTTATCCTTCACAGATATATGGGGAGATATGTTTTGGATGTAGGTTTCACAATTAATGGATTCATACCATAATAGATGTGTAAGTGACTTTGCATGTAGCATGCAAGATACCATCTCTTTTAGAGATCTATTTTTTTGCTTAGGAACTACGTTTTGTTGTGGCATATAAGGAACCGTGTGCTACAACTGAATCCTCGACTTAGGAAAAATATTTTATATCTCATGTTTGACATAATATTCCCGATCCAGGTGGATATTGGTGGCCACCCACCTTTTCCAACTGGCTCAAAATAGTTTTCTAGCAATTTTGGCAATTTACTATTTTTAGTAGGTTTTAACTTTCGTGGCCATTTTCAATCCCTAAATGAATGTTTTTTGAGATATAGATTCTCAATGATAACCAAAGGCTTTTTTTTTATCCCCTAAAATGAATCTCCTCGATGATACCTTTCCAACGAGATATATTATTCCCCAAACAGAGATCGTATGCCAAAGTTACGCCCCCGGGAAGTTGATACAACAAACTACCCAAAACGGGGTCCACAAAATAGTTGGATTTTCATCTTCCGAGGTTAGGGTTTTGGATTTTATTTATGATAAAAAGGCCTTTGGAGCCTCATTGTAAAATAATCTTCTCACAAATGCGAGTAGCAGACACATCTCTTCTCATAGAGAAGCTTCACCCATTCTAGCGAGTCTTTCACTCTGTATTTTTACAGTCTTTGTACATTTTCTCTCATTAATAGAAAATTAGAAAATTGTGTATTATTGTATCTCTGTGTTTATGGTTGAATCTCTGATACATTTATTTTTTATTATTGTATATTTGATATATCTCCATACATTTGTTTATTATATCTCCGCTCTCATTTTGTGCCGAAAATAATATGGATCAGTGGTATCAGAGAAGGCTACTCTTGATCGTTTTCCAGTGCATGTCCCCGACGAGGTCCAAGTATAACAAGTTGGGTCTCAAGATTGTCTCTCTTGAGGAAAATCTCTCTTGCACGCCCAAGAAACCCTCCATGGAAAAATAAAATAAAAACAACAGAGTAGATGATTCTATTAATCTGTTGCTTGAGCAAGCTCTCACACAACAGAGGGATGAAATGATGGAGAATTTTTCTCACATTATTCAACACCTGCTGATAGAAGCAGGTGAATCTTCATCAAGTGACCACTTTGGAATCACCTTGTCTTTCAAGGTACAATTTAATTTTGATATTCTCGTATTTGAAGGACAGATAGATGTGGATTCCCTAGAAAAATGGTTAAATCTGCTAGAAGATTATTTCTCTGTTCATAATTTCTCCGACAGGGAAAATATCACCTTCACACTCCTTAAGGATATCCCCCATGTCAAACATTGGTGGGAAACTTACTAGGATAAATCTTCCACAGAGGAGTCTAGAATATATGGGGCCAATCCCACTTGGCATTTTTTTGTGGATGTGGTAAAGGAACAATATTACCATGTTGGAAACTTTGAGGACCAGTACATGATATGGACCACACTATGGAAATAAAGGGGCCAAGAAGTTGTAGAGTTAACCAATACCTTCAATACCTTGTGCACCAAGATAGGTATCAAAGACTCCAAATGACATTTGGTTTTGAAATACCATGGGGCTCTACAAAGATACATCCAAACTGAAATGGATTTTCTGGACATCTCATCACTCGATTATGGTTATCGATATGTTGCTAAAATCAATCAAAAGTTTAAGCACCAGAACAAATGGGATTTCATGTCTGCATATCCACAACAACCAAAGTATGATAAAGATGGCCCTAACAAACAGTGTCCTAAAAACCATTCCAAGCCAAAGGAAAAGAAGGGTCACGGAAAGATGAAGGACACTGGAAAATGGTCTGATTTCCAAAAAATCCCTTGGCACAACACCGATGAATGTCACTCAAAACAGTCATTGGTGGTCGAGATCGAATACAAGAAGCTGGACCCTAATTCAAAATCTGATTCAAAAAATACTGATAGAACACAGATCATCGACGCAGACCCCACTACTATTGTCGCGACCACATCAATTCAACCAGAATAACCAACTGATATTGAAGAGGGTGAGAACATTTTTCATTCCCATATGTGGGTGAAGGGGACCCCGCTACATTTTATTGTTAATAGCAGAAGCTAGAAGAACCTCACCTCAACAGAGGTCGTCGAACAGTTGGGATTGTTAACAACACCACACCCGCAACCATACAACATTGGGTGGCTTTTCCAGGGACGAGATCTCCATGTCAGCTAGCAATGTCTATTGTCATATAGCATCCATCCCTTCAAGGATGAGGTATTATGTAATGTTTCCCCATTGGATTTATGTGATGTTCTCTTGGGCCAGCCATATATGTTGAAGCGTCATGATATTTATGAGTCTCGACCCCATAGTGTCATTTTTACTATGGGGGTTCATATCCACAGGATACCAAAGGTAGTTCCAACTATTTTCCCACATAAATAGTGCCACAAGGTAGTATCTCACACTACAAAATTTAGTTTCTTCACAGACTGTTCAAAGAGTGAACAAAAGAACACCATTGTAGCCTCAGTCCAAGCACCTTCTATCCAACAGAAGCAGGTCAAAAATATTGCAGCAAAGTGTAAATATTCCTTCTGCACACAGGAATCTCATGTAGCCAGACTTAGAAAGGTCTAACCCTTCAATCCACAGGTTTGGGACAACCTTAAACAAGCTAAGCAACGCAACTTCTCCAACAAGGAAAGCAGCTCATCAAGATGTAGATTCAACAAACGCTTTTCCCTCTCCCCCGGGAACTCGATGCAATGGGAACCATTGCTTCCTAACGAGGGAGGATTGATCTAGGTGGATATTAGTGGCCACCCACCTTTTCCAACTGGATCAAAACATGTTTTTGGCATTTTTGGCAATTTACTATTTTTAGTAGTTTTTAGCTTCTGGGGCCATTTTGAGGGCCTAAATGAAGTTTTTTCAGGATCTAGATTCTCAATGATATCTGAAGGATTTTAATGAGCCCCCAAAATGAATTTCCTCGAATATTACTTTCCAACAAGCTATCGTATGCCCCAAATAAAAATTGTATGCCAACGTTACGCCCCTGGGAAGTTTATACACCAAACTACCCAAAACGGGGTCCACAAAATTGTTGGCTTTTCATCTTCCGGGGTTAGGGTTTTTTATTTTATTCATGATAAAAATGCCTTTGGAGCCTCATTGTAAAATCATCTTCTTATGAATGCGAGTAGCAGACACATCTCTTCTTAGAGATAAGATTCCACCATTCTAGTGAGTCTTTCACTTTTTATTTTTCCAGTCTTTGAACATTTTCGCTCATTAATATAAAACTGTGTATTATTGTATCTCTGTGTTTATGGTTGCATCTCTGATACATTTATGTTATATTATTTGATATCTGATATATCTCTGTAAATTTCTTTATTATATATCTACTCTCATTTCATGCCGAAAATAATCTGGATCACTCCCCAGTTATCTGTTCTGAGGACTTTGATTTTATTTCCTGGTTGTGTCTCAACAAGGGCTTTGAAATATTTGAGGTGTTGAAAGACATATGATTTTCTCCTAATAAATAAAATCCATGTGAAGCGTGAGAAATCATCAACAAAAATGACTATGTACCTTGTTTTATTGATTGATGGATGCAAAAAAGGGCCCATGAGGTCACTATGGATCAGATCTAAAGGAGAGGAAGCCTTCTGATTCTTTCCTTTGTTGAATTTCTCTTGAGGGTGTTTTCCAAGAAAAAATCCCTCACAAATTAATTTGGAGAAGGTGGATGTCAGGTAGACCATCAACCATTCCTTGCTTTCTAATTTGTTGTATATATATGAAATTTAAATTCCCGAAACTTTTGTGCCATATCCTACTTTTTTCATCAACATGGGTAAGCAATTATGCAAAATCTAGTTCAATAAATTCAAAAAATGTGTAGAGTCTAGATTGACGATTTACGTCACGAGTATCAAACTTGGAATTGGTTTGCATGTCATAGATATACACTGCATCAGGTGTGAATATGACTCTATTTTCAATGCCATATTTTTTCATCTTATACACAGAGATAAGATTGACGGAAAGTTTGGGAACGTGTAGCACATTCCCAAATCTTCCATTTGTGAGTTCAATTCTTCATTTGACAGTGACCTCGACTAGAGAGTTGTCCCCCATCAGAATAGGAGGACCTTTGCATGCATCCAATGAAGAATACAATTCTTTTGTGGATTCCATGTGGTGTGATGTACCTGAATCTACGATCCAAGCATCAAGAGAGGAGTTGATGGCAATCAAAGCATAGATATAATTTCCTTTCTTGGGATCCTGATCTTCTGGTTTGTTTTTCTTGGCACCCTCGAGGATGCAATCTCCAAGTTTGTTTTTTTCAAGTATTTGGGCCATTTGATCTATCTGTTTCTGAATACATGTGGATTCTGGTTGCAATCCTTTATGGAAGTAAGTGAATTTCTCCCCTTTTGTTCCCTTTTCACCTTTGGATCTAGAGGCATCGTTGAAGGGTTTTTACTACCCTTCCTCCTTTGTATTTGCATGTAGTTTCTTTTTGTATTTGTCTTTATATTTATGGTATTGATGACCGCTACCATCTTACATAGTAAGTGTGTGTGCCTTTGGGCCTTTGATTTTTCACATATTGATGAGCTTGTTATGCTCTTATGTTAGAGACCCGATAAAGGCCTCAAGAGAGGGCATCATCCAGGTGGATCAAGAGGTGAGCCTAAATGAATGAAATGTAGATACAAACATTAAGTATTCTAGACCAAGTTTGGAGAGAATGGTAAGAACCATTTGTTTCTCCTCCTTAGATTTATCAACCCTGCAAGCCTTGAGTTGCGACAACAAAACCTTATAGTTGGTAAAACAATCTTGGAGATTGTCGAAGGTTTTTGGATCCAAAGTGAGAAATTCCATATCGAGCATGTGTCCCCTCATCTCGTATTTTTTCCAAAAATCCCTTCCATGGTGGTCCAGGCTTCATTGGGGGTTTTACAAAAGGATATGTGAAAGAAGATTTTAGGAGAAATGAGACTGAAAATAGTTGCAAACACTTCATCCATTCAATTTAGATACTTGGATTCTTATATGGCTAATGTGGGTTTGGTATCTGTGTTCATGGTTAAACTGTGAAGAACAACTACTACTGGAGACACTCCAGCCCTATAAATGTAGAACCTTGGTGGGGTTCTAATAATTAGTTGGAACTCTCCTTGTGTGTGAAAGCCTTGGGAAGATGGATCATTGAGGGACTATGTAGCAGTGAAGGAACACCTTATCCTGGAAGGGTGAGTGCAACAAGGAAGAGACAACTCAAGGGAGCTTATGGCATGATAAGCTATAATCATGAGGGTGTGACAAATGGAACAATGAGTTGAATTATTTCCTGAAGAATCTCTATGGAATAGAGCAAATGACTTCTAGATATAGTATGAATACATGAATTAGTTCTTGAAAGAAGAGCACCATGTGGATAACAAACTTCATTAGCAAATGCATGGAGTTTTTTGAGGAATTTTGAATTGTACATGGTATATAATGCATTGAAGACAATGTATATATAAGGGGGAGGGGAATGTAATACCCCTAGGCTAAACCTCAATTGTAAATTTAAATGTAAATAATCTTATAAGCTGGTGAGTTGATGATGCAGGGTCTTTGGTATTATTGTGCGTGCATTGAGTTAGTGCACGAGAATCTCATTCCAAAAGAAGAGTGTGCACATTCCAGAGTTTTGTGCACACTGGATTGAGTGTGTGATATCCTTTGTATATAGGTTGTGTTTTATAGGCTGGTGAGTCAAGTTATTATAGGATAGAATGCTTATATGATTATTAGGCCAGGGAGCCTAGATGATAAAGGCCATCATGCCTATATTGTAATTGTAAATCATACTCATATTATTAATTAAGTACACCACTACATGCAAACCGACCAAACCAAAGAGATGTGGGGATAAACTCCATTAAAAAGGGGATGAAAGGGGCTAAGATAAGGGGTTTTAAGCCCAAAGGAATATTTTATTAATATTCCTAAATTCTAAATTCTAAAGTATGGGATATTAATTTTATCCTAAGTCCCTAAGAGGGAACATATCACCATGTGGGAGGGTCCATGAGGGAAGCCCATGTAGTCCCTATTATCCCCTAGCCTAGGGATAACTAAGGAGATTATGTCGCAAGGCCCACATGTCCTAGAAATGGAGTATCGAGAGCCATATCAACTTGAGCATGGCCCTGGAGGGCCCATCCTTTTCTTCTTCAGTGCCTCCACTTTGTCAACAGCATCAGCATCCATCACATTGGCCTCGTCTTGCAGTAGAAATGGGTCTTGCTCCATGAGGTAATGATTCCGGGTATCATGGTATGTGTCACTCTGATCCTAAAAACTTTTGGATATGTGCATTCAATTCTTCTTCTTCTAATGTGTGCTTGGACCTTATGCCTTTCCACTTGACCACACCTAGGGGGCATGACAAGATTCCCTAGTAAGATGGTTCTGATAGGGTTTGAGTTGTCACTGGGTGGATTCATGAAATTTCATCGTTTGTTCCCACCATACTTACCACTTTTCATCTTTTTCCTTCTCATCCATCCCATTACACTAGTTCGGGCATTGGGTTGGCCAAATATCTAAGGGTAGTACCTTACCTTGTGGGAAGAAGGGGCTAAAGACCCAAAGGGTAAAAGTAGCTGGAAAAAGATAAAAGCCAAAATAATGAAACATTGAGATGCTTTGCCTAGGGATCCCCGAGAAAGAAATAAAAAGATTCTCAACAAGAAATAGAGGGACCCATAAAAAAGAATAAATCAAGACCTAGTTAGAGGATAGGGGGTATCATCACAAACCAACCTATTAGGTCCATGGGCATGTAGCAGTATGACACTACCAACAATTGGTTACCATGCCAGGGTAGTGGCTCTTGGTGGAATATCCAAGAGAAAGGGGGTGTCATTACGAGACAACCTTCTCATTTCCGTGAAATGTTTGTGGGTAACATTGTCACCAGTAGTCACCATGCCAGGGAAATGTCCCCCAATCAGTCTCTTGAAATAAAAGGAAATAAGAATAAAATATAAAAGGAATGGAAGGGATTGGAAACATTTTCATCCATGACAAGGCTCAACTCACCCTCTTTAGAGGCACCCACAAGTAAGCCATACATTTCCCTTCTATCACTGCACCCATTTCCCAGACATCCCTTACCACCTCATCCACTCACATGCCCTAGATTTGACTTCACCCGGCAACATCCCACATCCAATGAGAATTAGTGCAATAGGACGTCCTAGAATCCCCTCCAAAATTGGCATGTAGAATAGCATAACGTATTTGAGTACTTGTCAGGGTAAAGGGGGTTTCATGCACATGTTTAAATAACTTGATGATTAGATGTGATTGACATTGCTATGATCCCTGTGACTTATGAGACCATGGAGGGCATATTTTTTGATGTTGTAGGGCCACACACGATGGACAGGTACATATGGGGAGATGATTATTTCAGACCTCCATAGGGCTAAGAGCCCACCAAATGGATGTTGAGACCCCAGCCAGGGGCAGAGATAGATCAAAGGATTTCACAGAGAGAGGAGGATGTTTCACTAGGGACAGCCTGGCAGGCCTGGACCTAGGGGGTTGTGCCCTTTTAACCATGATGTAGTCCTTGGAAGGCCCATGACATCACCCTAGTCACCCATGATGTCACCCAGTGTTTTGGATGTTTTGGAGGCAGTTGTGTGCCAAGTGGCACGTGTGGCAGGATCCTGAGGCCCAAGGAGGCCTAACATTTTTCTCTAGGAGGCCAACATTGCCCAAAAAGGGCCTAACGTCACCCTAAAAATACATGACGTCACCTTTACAACTTGTTTTAGGGTTTAGTTATGACATTTAAAGTAACAAATGGATATTATCTGTAACATGCCATGTCGGCCTTTTTGACCTAATTGGTCATTAGTATTGTATATATAAGGTTTTAAACCCTTTTATTATTCATCATATTTCACTCACACTTGGGAGGATTGAAATTTGCTCCCTCCTTAGGGTTTCTTGGCTAAAATTTGAGTTGCACTTGTTGAGGAAGGCTAAATCTTGGAGTATTTTGACAAGTTTCTTGGTGGAAGCAACTAGGGTTTTTTATTGATTATTCTTGATGAATGTAAGTGATATTTCTACAATTCTTCTTAATTGAATGGTTATAGTTTATTACTCTTTCATTTACATTAAATATTATGAAATTTCTTGACTAAACCCTAGGAAGATTAGCACATGTTATTGTCCTAGCTTTAAAAGACTTCACCAACTAGATATTGTCAAAAGGCCATTTTTCTTGAAGCATGTTCTAAGGCCTTGCCATTGCAACACCTTAAGTATTCATTGCTTCATCTTAGCTGATTTCTTTCTTCATCTTTGAGTTAAGGAGGGAGGAAATTCTACTAAGGCCTAGGGTTACCTACACCTTAGTAGCTAGTTTCCCCTAGGGTTTGATAATTGGAGCCTTGGGTTACCAATACTCCAATATATCAATATATCTTTTCCTTGACTCTCCTACTATCATTTTTCCTCAACGTTTGTTGCCATATCATTGACTCCATTTGCCCTAAATCACTAGTCTAAGTCCTCTTTTGAGTGATTGATCAAAACAACCATAAAAAACTATACTCTAAGCTTTTAACTAACTACTTCTAACACTAGAATAGCCTAACCTACTAACACTATTGTTGTTATTACTAAAGTAAGATACATCCATACATTGCAGCATTAAAAGATTCTAAAAGCAATTGAAAAGACTGATTTAGGCATTGCCTTGTTTGCTTCTAATAAATGCTAGTATTATGATGTTAATGGTTGATGATTCTTAGTAATTTTGAATTTGTTTCAAGGCACTTATTATGAAGTATTGCCTCATAAATATTTTTTTTGTAATCTTCTATTTACTTCATCATTATCAACCAATTGATTTATTTGAGAAAGTCTATGGTTTTATGAAGTTCTAACCAACAAGCTATACTTTCAATATATATAGTTTATTGTTTCTTTGTTACAAGCAGGTACACCTTGATATATTATCATTTCATTGTTTATAAAACTGGACTTTCTTATCAGTGGTGACTTGTGAGAGGGGATATTTATCTAGCCACTTTGACTTTTCCTTGTCAAACCCTCAGGTCATCAGGGATGTCTCCCTTGGGTCTACCACCCTAAATAGAAAGAGACATCTTATTGAGGTGACAGTGATAGGATAGTCTCGAGTTATGCCAATTTCCTCTCCTTTAACCTTTCCTTCTATCAAATTACAAATTGTGCGATAACATTTTGGTGTCGTTGTCGAGGAACACTAAGACAATATTCCTCAAATGAAAAAAAATTCGCTAATCCTTTCCTCAAGAATATTTATCTTACAAGATTACCAGATGTCTCCATTGAGGGTGATTCCCTCATCCCTTTGATAATTTGAAGAAAATTATCTGGCGACTCCATTGATGACAAAGCCAACCATGACTTCTCAATGGGACCTGGGAAATTTCAAACCCCTATACATGAGTAAAATCCAGGGATACCCTAGGAAAATTCCCCCGAGGTACGAAAAATGGCTCCCTAGATTCACTTATAGTGATGGGGTTGGAGCCGAAAATCACATTGATAACTTTTGTGATTTCTTTGAACTCCACCCTTGTTGGAGAAATTTCTATTTTCAGCACACTAGTTTAGTGGGAGTTAACTGAAGAGTTCTATTTTAGACTTTCTAATCTTAGACCATCACTATTATGCATGCATTCCTAATTATAGGATGTCATTGCCTATAGGAGTGAAGATAACTCACTCATTGATAACATAATAATATACATTTATTATCATTCTTCATTGTGTATCTCTCTTCTTTTTCTTGATAAGATTTGTTTGTGTATGCTTTAGCTAGGTCTCCTGTGCAGGTTTCCATGAAACAATGACATGGTATCAGAGCTACGATGCTTGGAGCAAGCTAGACAAGCCAGAGAATAAGGAAAATTGGAGTTTCGGCGAGTTAAATCCGTGATCGTACTTTTCAGTAGTTATGTATTCAAAAGTAATAATATTTTGAGTAAACGGTCCACCAAGGAAGTAAATCAACCCATTATGCAAGTATATTTTCAACTATTTGGCGAGATTCCTCACCATTTTCTTAGAGAGTAAGTCGTAAGATAGCCTCCTAAAACTGATATGAATCTATAGTCGTACCTTTCTATAGTGATTACTCCCAAAATATTAAGTTTTTTAGGAAACGACATGCGTGGAAAGTAAATCAACCCATTCTACAAGTGGGGTTTCAACCGTTTGGTGTGATTCCTCACCATTTTCTCAGAAAGTAATTCAGAATATCATCTCTTGAAACTGATACGAATTTTCTCTTAAAGTGCCCTTTCTGTCGTGATTTCTTAATTTTTCACTTACAGATTGAGAGTAAATTTTTAGGGGTTCTTAGAAACAGTGGGAGAGATGGATAGGACAATTATTATATAGTCAAACTTAGTGGTAATACTCACACCATACAATTACTTTTATTGGGATCCCAAGGCAACATTCCAACTCAAAAGAAAAAAACTATATAATTTGACGATGGCAACAGAAACAGAACCTACATCAGTGATTGAGAAGATGATATGGGTGAACCTTAAGGATGAGGCCACATGACTACTTCTTGAGTTAATCTCCACTGATTTATGGTTTCATGTTGCTACATGCAAGAATGTAAATGAGATCTATACCACCTTGGAAGGACTCTTTGGAAAGCAGGATGAGATGTGAGGTCATATGCTTGAGGTAGAGTTGAATACCTTAGACCCTAAAAGTTTTGATAATATACAATATTTTTTTACTAAATTTAAATATTTTCTATTGATCTTGGGTGAATGTGGTATTGATAAGTCTACACAAGAGAAACAACTTATTCTAACAATATTGGCCAAGCTAGGACCATAATACATTGTATATCTCTCCAATTTCCATTCTAGCAGATGTCTTTATGGAACAAATTGGAAAATGCCTATGTTGGCTCAGTTCATTGAGTCTTTTACACAAGAGTAGACAAAACTCATACAGATGGGCCTCAGGAATGATCCCAAAGAACATGCACTCACCATGCATGATGGAAAAGGGTCATCCAAATAGAACGAGAAGGAGGGATATTCCAAACCCTTTAATGATTCTTCAAGTTCCAAAGACTCTTCAGATTCCAAGAAGAAGGGAAAGGAGTGCACTTACTACAATAAACCGAATCATGAATAATCCACATGCATGAAGAAACATATCGATCTTATGGCATAGGCACTTCAACATAACAACCTTGGAAACTTCATCCCAGAGGGAGTTAAGAAGTGGAAGGAAGAAGATCCTTCTCCTATGAAAGGTAATCATCATGCTCTGGTTGCAATTAATTCCTAATCTGATTCATGGATTATAGATTTTGGTGCACCCCATCATATGGCAGCGAAAGAGGAATTTTTATCTTCCTTGAGTCAATGCTCAAGGCCCCCTATTCTCATGGGGGATGATACTCCATTAGCAGTAGCAAGAGAAGGGAGAGTGGAACTCCACAATGGAAGTTTTGAGAATGTTTTACATGTTCCAAAGATTTCTATGAATCTTCTCTCAGTTTATCATATCACTTAGAAAGGAAAAAGGGTTGAATTTACATCAGATTCAGTTTCAGTAATTGACATGCATGACAATTCCATTATTTCAATTGGTGAGGTGGATCACAAGTCAAGGTTGTATAAATTCACTAAGTTTTTTGACGATGACTGCTCTATTCTACTTACACATAAAGAGAGTACTTTGCATGAAACTCCATGCAACATGCATATACTCTTATTCTTCCATCAGTTTCAGACATCAGAGATTATTCCATACACTCAAATTTTGTACATGGAAATAAGAAGATAGTACAGCCAGATAAGAAGCCAACGCTGAAGCTTCAGAAGATGCCCAAGAAGGCACAAACCCCACTTTAGGCAGCACACAACCTTGTAGGTAATCCATTGTATTTGAGTATGACTCGATCTCAGCATGAGGATCCTTCTCATGTACTTTCATATTCATAACCTACGATTCCCATGCATTGTTATATCGTTCAATCTATTGATCCACAGAACTAAAATAGGATAGTGGGAAAACCATTATGGCAAGCAATCATGCAGAAGGAATATGACTCACTCCTACATAACCAGACTTGGCATCTGGTTCCACTTCCACCAGAAAGGAATATTTTCAGGTGAAAATGGGTCCACAGGATCAAGAGGTACTAGCTAGACAGGTTGCCAAAGGACGTCATTAGATCCATAAATATTTCTACATATTCACAAATACTTTCAGTGAGCATAAGTTTCAAACTTTGCAAGATCGTCTTGCAGTGAAGAACATAATTGCCTATCAACTACCATTTTATTCTTTTGATACATTATATTTTGAGGGGGGGTTTTGTTCCCACGTGGTTTTCCCTCTTTCCTCATTTTTATTCAGTGTTCATTAGTTGCATTGTACATGAATACATAAAATGGCCTAGTAGCCCGGACTCATTTTTTACTCCATAGTGGTGTTTTGGGGGGGTGTTAGAGAAATTTTTATTTTTGGCACACTAGTTCAATGGGAGTAACACTAGTTCAGTAGGTGTTAACTAACTAGTTCTATTTTAGACTTTATAATCTTAGACCATCACTGTTATGCATGCATTCCTAATTATAAGATGTCATTGCCTATATGAGTGAATATCACTCACTCATTGATAAGATAATAATATACATTGATTCTCATTCTTCATTTTGTATCTCTCTTCCTTTTCTTGATAAGATTTGTTTGTGTATTCTTTAGCTAGGTCTTCTGTGCAGGTTTCCATGAAACACTGACAACCCTATCAGTGATGATGCTAAGGATTTGGCAATGAAAAGTTTCTCTGTAACTTTTCATGGAAATGCTAGGGAATGGTATGGTGATTTCCCTGATGCTAGCATCACAACTATGGACCAATTAGAAGAAACCTTTCTCAAGAGATGTGGTATTAAATTGGAAGATATCCAAAATCTACTAAAAAGACTCGATTATATAAAACAAATTGAGATTGAGAATGTCATGGAATTCCATGATAGGTTTGAGGTCTTGTTGTATTAGATCTATAGAATCCATCGTCCTGAAGACAAATACCTCGTTTATGTCTATACCAATGCACTCTTAGTGCATTTAGGGTACCTCCTAAATAAAAAGGGACCAAAAACAATTGATGATGCCTATTACATGGTCATGAAAATCGAGGAGAATATCTCTTTTTCCAAGAGAAAACACATATTCCCTATAGGAACCAAAGTTGATGACCCAAAAGGTACCCCAGATACCCTTAGTCTAGATATATTACTCTCCCTTAATATATTTGAAAGAAGGGAACAAGTCATCAACCAACATGAGGTTGAGGAGAGCCATCCTAATGAGGTTTTCCAATTCCATGAGGAGAAGATAGAATTTACTCATGCTTATGTTGAAGATAACAAATGTATGGTTAAAGAGCGAGATCCTGAAGATATCAAACACGATGATGAATCATCGATATGTGATCCTTCCTCTGATGAAGCCATCCAAAATCCTATCTTTACTACACAAGAAGAAGAGGATGAGGTTAATCACTTTCCTTTTTAGGATTTTGATAATACCTTATTCTATGATTCAGAGAGTGAAGCATAAATGAAATCCTCGGGCAAGGTAGATCCTCCTTGTTGTACCTTTGAAGATGTAGGGGCAAGTCATGAGGATGAAATAATGATGCATGCTGTTTCATTTAAAGAAGTCCTCGAAGTCCTCGAATCTCCTACACAAAAAGAAATAAACACAGTGAGTTACCTTCCTTTACAAGATTTCATTGATGCTTTGTTTTATGATTTGGAAAGAGAAGAGGTGCTAGAAGAGCCCTTGAATGCCTTAACCCCTTCATGTTATGATGAAGAAAACAACTTGGTTAGTAATATTGACGAGTTCATACATGTTGGGAGACGTAAATGGGATGTTATTGGATATCATGGAGATCCCATTTACGACATTGAGGATCGTTTCCAAAATTTTCCTTTACCTTTATCACATGAAGTTACTAATAAACTTGACATTTGGAAAACAAGACATGATATGGTTACAGACCTATTTTAGACACCCAAGGATAACCTAGTGCTATATTCTCCTAATGATTTCATGTCATACCTTGAGTATTTTGACGATTATTCCTCTGAGCACTTGGATTTATTCCATGAAGAATATTATCAAGCACCGTCATGCTCAGATCTTGATAGGAGTAAGTACATTGTTTTCTCGAAGAAGGATCCTTGTGATAACATTATCCAACCACTTTTGATTACTTTACCTTGTTGTGTCATTAAAGGTGTAATTGGGAAGTATGTATTTTGTATTAATTTTCCTCTAAGGCAAACCCTCAATTTCAAGGCCAAGTTGAATACCTCAAGAAGAAGCATGTCATCTTAGTTTTTCAACCTGTTAAAACTCTGTAAATTTTTTCTAGATGATAGACAAACGACAAAGGTAATTGTTTCAACCAACTTTAAAGCTGGGAACTAGCCTGATCAACTCAAAGAGGGCTCTCTCATGTCACTTGATATATCTTTGGCAATCGATGGCTAGATTTAGATTGTTTTGGGGGTTTTTTGATAAAGTTTTTGGCTAGGACGGGGAGGGACACTTTGGGGAAATGGAGTCAAAATTATGAAAGTGAATGAAAACAATGACTAGATGGTAGAAATATCTAGAGGATAAAGGCTAAATGAGGCAATGAATCTGATATGTAAATCGAGTTTAAGAGAAGTGTAGGAAGAAAGAGAAAGAAAATAACTGCATCAGAGCATTACTGAAATGAATTCTGAATTAGTTAAGAATAAATGCACACAGTTTAAATTTCTTAAGCCAAGAGCGTCACAAGACGAATTTTGGGCCTTTAACTCTCCAATTTAAATAGATGAAAATGTAAATGGAATAAAAGAAAACAAGAAATGCATACAATGAAAGAAGACAAAACTCATATCACCACCATTAGAATCTTTTCATAGAGACTTCAAAAGAGTTTGCATGTGTATTCAATTCAGCTCCAGAAAATTACAATTGAGTTCAGGAATAACATAAAGGTTCCCTTGCACTTCTACCAACATTAATTCGTTCATAACTTCTAGTACTTATACAATTCGATTACACAAGTTGAAAATGAAGCATTTTAGTTTCTAAAACTGACTACAATAATTACAAGACAACAGTTTCGGTAGACGAACCGATTTACAATGATTAAGCAAAAAATGTTTCACAAACTAAGGATGCATTTCTTTCACTGCTCAGCTTCCTCTTTGCCATCTATCATGCTCTGATATCCTGTCAAATCCACCAATATCCTGTCAGTGTAGTCTTGTCTTTTACCCTAGTGGTCTAAAGATCAGCAGTGGGAATGAAATTCAACATATTTATAGCGTTTTGGGCCCATTCTAAGGTTTGTTTCGCTAGTGTCTCATTTACAAAAGTACACCTGCTTCGAGAAATGATAGCCATGATATCTTTTTCATTTATAAAATTCAAGTACACTCTAAAATTAGCATCCTCAGTAGAAATATCATCCCAGATTACATGTTTAGCTCTTTGCAGAGTAACTTTACCTTTCAACCTTGTTTTCAGCTTGCTTACCCTTTATTGCAAATCTTGATTTTCTTTTTGGAATTGGGCCATCTTTTCATCTTTCATTTTCATATCTTGCTGCAGCGTTTCTATGATTCCCTTAACGCTGTTGATTTCTCCTGTCTTCAAGCTTACTTGGGACATATCCTGAACCAATCCATAAACAATTGATTCAATTTCTACAGTAGATGGTACAATAACAACCATATCTGATGTTACTGCTCGTCCTTGTGACCAATTCTCTTTTTCCTTTTTCAGCTGCAATTCTTTGGCTTTGTAATTTAGTGCTTCCTGTCAGAATGTCTCCTTTTCTTTCTCTAGATCATCTAGATCTATTGTCTATGGATGTTCTATAGCAGACATATTTATCTTCTTTTTCAGGCTTTGGATCATCTTCTCTTTCTCATCTAATGAAGCTTTTACCCCTTTAGGGCTTTAGGATTCCAATCTTTTGACCTGAGTCTGCCACGATTTGTTGGACGCTTTTTTATGCTTCAACTATCCATCTAATTTAAGCACATGGGTTGTTAGTCTTGAAACCCTCAAACTCAGACTCAGGTATTCTGAATATAGCATGACATTGGCATTTTTGTGGAATTTTACCTTATCTGGGGCACCGATATTTTCATAATGCAACTTGATTTTAGACACCTTATCCTCATATGCCACCGCTATGTTAAATGTCTTACTTTCTACATCCCTGACTGAAAACAGGGAAGACTTGTGTTGGATATCCTCTCTACTTCAGGTAACAAATATCTTCTTTCACTCATGGATAGATTTCCTTTCACAATGTATTGGTTTTCTAAATATTCTTTGGATTGGTAGACCGCTCTAGGTGCCTTATTAAAGACATGTTTCTTACTGATGAAATATATTGAGCTGATTTCACCCTGTGGCATGCTCCATGTATTAGCTTCTTCATTTTTGGTTCTACTTTCCACCATATCCATGTTCATTTTCTCTTTAGGTTCTTCCTCCTCCAGGTTTACTATATGTGGGGACTATGTGATTTTCGTTTTCTTGGGAACATTTTGCTGACCACTGGTACCCAGGGCCTCTGAACTGCTCCTCTTGTTATAAATACTCATCTTGGGAGCTTTAATAATCAACTTTGGAGATGTTTTCTGTGTCTGGATCTGTTGCGGGGTTGACTCTATTTTTTGTGTCTGATCAGGCTATAAAGTGACTTCCATATCTGCACAGGTTTCCAGATTTGCCAGTTTATCAACTCCTTCAACATGCTCATGCTTGTAGGGACCTTTTTTTCTCATCAGTCTTCTCTTAGATATGACCTGATGTGGATCATATTTCCTCCCTTGTAACTGTGCAAATCCAAATTTATTGAGAGTGGCCCAAATCTGAGGCAAACAGGATCTAGTATTTACCACAAAGTTAGATTCTTTGTGCATATTCAGAAAATGTTTTATTTCTGAGATGATTCTTTTCATGATGAACTCCAAGGAAAAGACTCTGGGAGTCAATAAAATAGGCAAAAGGTAAGGTCCCTCTTGATAACCATATACCCAAATCATAGTAGAGCGCATGAACAACACCCAATCTCCTACTATGTTCTCTGGATTGTCCTGTAGATAAATTTTCATTTCTTCCAAAACCCTTGGCATGCAGGTGTTAAATATTAGGCTATCAACCTTAGACATGATCTTATTTATAAAAATAAGCATTGTGATCCTTTTGCATTCATTTGAAATGAATGGAGTTTTAGGAAATTTTGTCTTATTTGTTTCCAGGAACATTCTTAGCAAGTTTGCGTAATACCTGAAGTGTCTCAGTGATTCAAAATTTACCAGTAGTTTGTGCATATTATCAGCAATGAACTCTTCAAACCTGATACAGACCAACTGATTGGACTATGACTGAAAAAATGTCAACAGGAAACCTAACATGACCTCTACTACAAAATTGTCATTATCCAACCTTAAAATTTGACCAAGTATGGAGCAGGCCCATTGGACCTCAATTATCATGACACTTACATTCATGGGCAACGACAAACTCTCAGAATGATGCTCAGGTTTAAAAATGGTCTACAAAAATAGGGTTTTGACCTCAGGGGAACATTCTTTGTAGACTGTGATTAGTTTGTCTTCCTCAAAGGGCTCTGACGCTATGGGGGAAAACTCTGGTGTACTGAGGGCATCTCGAATTGACGGGCTATCTACTCTGCACAGGACCTCTGAAACTAACTTATTTAAAATGACCTTTTCTTCCTAGAAGTATTGTTCTGCACACTAGCTTATGAATTCTGGAAAAGGGAATGCGACTTTGACGATGTAAGGGGTTATGGATCCTTGGCCTTCTTCGAGGAAGGGTACTCATTTCCCGACATTGTCTAACAAATTGGATATGGATACAGAAATGGGTGAGACATTTATTTCTGTGTCAAATATATCAGAGTCTCTGTCAATTTGGGTTTCTTCTTTCGAGGAAGAATCTTTCTCTGTTATGAACAAAATGACAGGATTCATGGCCATGATGAAAAATACATGTGAATTAGCGAAGAGTGCATGAGTCTGGTTCATTGTTGAGCTTTTGTTTCAAACAGAGCATTTGCACCAATTTTCAAATGTTCGAATGATTTGAAATATCATAAAATAATGATCAAGGCCCTCCTTTTATATGCACTTTTTGACATCGAGGGCAAGGAAAAGAGGTTTTGGGTAGACCTCTTTTCATCTTGATATATTTCTAATAGCACCACGTGTCTTCCAGCTAAAACCACGGTATTTTCGTCGGCCCACTCTCGAGCAATTAACCTTCGCGCTATTCCCTCGCCCGATATGTCTCCTGACCATTGATCTGCGTTGTTTAATATTTTTGGTCCACTGGACCCCATCAACTCCACACCCCCACTATATTTGTCCCTTCTCCACTAGGTGCAACCTTGTCCTCCAAATTTATCGCATATCCACACAGATCTATCCCCTTACTAAATATGAGACTTGGATTCCATCAAAATAAAATTGTTATGGTGATAACATAGGCTCCAACTAGGGATGTTATCCTCCCTGCGAGGTAGCAAAGAACGGTAGACCAAGTGCCTACCCATTGGGTTGTGATTTATTCGTGTGACCAGAATCCGCTGGCCTTTATTCAAAAACTCAAAATCGACCCAGCATAGCTCAAGGCCTTCACCTCGGGCTTCAACTATGCTTCTTTTATTCCAACCTCTTCATGCGAAAAGAAAACATAAAAATGATTATGTACAATGAATGGAAGGGGTGATGATGCTTAAACGATATAATTCTTGAGAAACCTGCCATTCATAGGCCCTTCTCCAACGATGTCTCCATTACTCTTCTGTATCATGTAGGCATTTCTTCCACAGAATGTTGCAATCTCGAATGGTCCCATCCATAGGTGGTCAAACTTCCTGTGCTTTCCTTTATCTTCATTCCTAGCGTCCCATTTTAATACCAAGACTCCCACTTTGAAGTCATCCACTTTGGTATGTCTGTCGAAAGCCTCTTTGATCTTGTCCTGGCGTAGCTGGGAATTGTTGAAATCCTTTTCCCTGGTCTTTTGTACACTAATTAGTTCATCCTTTCTTCTCAGAGTGGCATCTGGTTCTGCATCCTGCTCTTGTAATAACCTCATCATTTGAAACCCCATTGTAGTAGGAAAAACCACCTTTGTACCATAAACGATCTGGAAAGGAGACATGGCTATAGATCTCTTTGGGGTGATTCTATCAGCCCACAGTGCATGGATAAGATTTTTGTGCCAGGCCTTTTTATTTTCTTGCAACACTTTCTTAATGATTCTGACTGAGATTTTATTCGAAGACTCAGCCAACCCATTCCATTTAGGGTAGTATGACATAGAATTACCAAGGGTGATATTGTAATCACTGCAGAATTTCTTTATTTTCTTGGACCTAAAATTCCCTGCATTGTCTGTTATGATCTTGATTGGGCATTCAAACCTGGAAAAAATATTGTCTTTTAAAAATTGGATGATAACATCATTTGTTTCCTTCTTGGTGGGAACTGCCTCAATCCACATAGTGAAATAGTCTGTTGTTGTCAGAATCCACTTGTGTTGGGCTGAGGACTGTGGATGTATTTCCCCTATAAAATCAAGGCCCCACTATCTAAAATGAGCTTCCATAGAGATTGGCTTCAAAGGAAGAGGTTGCAATTTGTTTTTCCCTTCAAAAATATGACATTCATGGCATCTTGAAACCCCCTTGTAGAAATCATAAAATATGTTGGGCCAATAGAACCTAGCTCTCAAAATTTTGTGAACAATAGTTTTCCAATAATGATGACATCCACATTCATCTTTATGGAACTCTCTGATGGTATGTTCAACTACTTCTTCTAGTAGACAACTCAATAACATTCCCCCAGGGTCCCTCCAATATAGAGATTGATTTATTAAACAAAATTTTGTTGCCTTCAACTTCAGGAATCTGGCCCTTGTTTTACTCAAGCCAGGAGGGGCCCGCAAATTATTTAACACAAATATGATATCTTCATACCATGCGGAGTCAATAAATTTTTGGGATATTTGTGGAGTTGTACTCTCCTCTTCTGGAACTTATGACAGGTTTGCAATGAAATTTATTCCTAAAAGTTCGCAATTGGTTTGTGCCATCAGGTTTTCCAGCCCCTATCCCTTGATCAACTTGGTGGGTTTGATATTAAGGTCATAATCTAACATCACCACTATCCATCCCCTCTTTCCTTCAGGATCAGGCTGGGCTAAGATGTCTTTTACTGAGTTGTTGGGTACATAAGCAGTAGTATGAGAGTGTAGAATTTAAACTCTGAATTCTTTCAAGGCCTTGACTAAAGAATATGATTGCTTCTCCATGATTTGATACTTCAAAGGAGAATCCCTCAATGTATTGTTGTAATATGTTATGGGCTTCTCAAAATTGTGGTCATCTTTCTGGAGTAAAACACCAACAATTGTGTGTTCTGAAGCGAAAGAGAACAATATGAAATTCTTTTCAAAATTAGGATTGGCCAGTATCGGAGCCTTGGTCAATGCCACCTTGATGTCTTTAAAGGATTTGATCACCTCAGAAATCCACTTTATTTCATTTCCCTTCTTGAGCATGTTGGTAATATGTTTTATGATTTCGGCCAAATTAGGGATGAATCTTCTCAGAAAGTTCACTTTGCCCAAGAAAGATTGTACCTCCTTTTTACTTCTGGGTATGACAATTTTTAAGATCCCCTCAACTCTGTCGGGATCTACCTTTATCCCTTCTTTTGAAATAATGTGACCCAACAATTTTCGTTCTTCCATGGAGAAATTTGACTTCATAGGATTCAACGAGATTCCAAAATTTCTACATTTTTGAAACGCCCTTCTAAGGTGCTTGAGGTGTTCCTCATCTGAGGCAAAATACACAATGATGTCATCAAGGTAGATAACAATGAATTTGTCTTTTTCATCAGCAAAATCTATGTCCATATCTCTTTGAAACATTGCCCCTGCATTCATAAGCCCGAAAGGCATCTTGGCATACATGAATGCTCCCCATGGTGTGGTAAACATCGTCTTTTTCTAATCGTCAGGGTGCACCATAATCTGATTTTATCCAGAGAAGCCATATAACATTGACATTTTCTGAGAACCCACCACCTTCTATAAAATATGATCCATCTTAGGCAGTGGGTAATTTTCCTTTAGAGATACTTTGTTCAGATTCCTGAAATCCACACACAACCTGATTTCTCCACTCTTTTTTCTGACTGGCACCAGATTTTCCACCCATTTGGAAAATCTCAGGGACACTATGATTTTGGGTTCAAATATTTTATTTACTTCTTTCTCTATCAAGGGTAACAACAAAGGGTTTATCCTTCTCAATTTCTATTTGAATGGTTTGTGATCTTCCTTTATTGGGATAACATGCTGGATTATACTGGTATCATAGACTTTCATCTCATCATAGCTCCAAGAAAAAACATCAGGGAATTCTTTCATTAATTTGACATACCTTTCCTTGACTTTAGGGCTAAGTGTTCTTGACAGCGTAATGATCTTTGGATATTTTGGAGTACCAATATTGCAATCTTCTGCATCCCCTTCATTTACTGTATTCTTTGGACTTCTGACCACGTCATTATTATCAAAGAGTTTCTCCAATGGGACCAGACCCTTGCGAATGATTTTTCTCTTTAGTTGAACGATATCTCTGCCTGTAATCTGATTGTTGAAGTAACCATCTGTGGTGAAAGCAACTGCATCTACTTCTTCATCACATTATTCATCATCAATGTTTAAATTCTCGAATTCATTCTCCATCTTGAGGAATCTTTCTATCTGTTTGTCGTCTTCAAAAACCTGTCAGTGCTTCATATTATCTGGTACTTATGGCATGTACTTGACCTCAATCTTGTAACTTCTGTTAGGGAAAATTGCAACTTTGAAAACCATTGTTGAAGTAGCCAAGGCATCAACAACTTGATTTTGTTCTCTTGGAATTGCTTAAAGATTACATTTTGGAAATTTCTCGAGGAGGTCTAGTAGCATATTCCTATAAGCCCTCAATCTTGGATGTTTTTCTTGGTATATGCCTTTGATTTGATTTATAATTAGCTCGGCTCGGAGTCTCCATGTACAACAATTCTTTTGGCACCCAATTCTTTCAAAACTTTTAACCCCAATATTAATGCTTCATATTCTTTCATGTTATTTGTGCACTCAAAAACAAGTTTATAAGAACACAAGTTCGAATATCTTTTGGGGTGATTGATCCAAACGCCAGCCCCTGCTCCCTCTCTGCAGGAATCCACGCCAAAACTCATCTTCCATATCTGATCTTCTGCTTCATCCTGCTGCTCTGAATATTCCTCAATCTATTGATCAGATCTCTCTTTGTTAGAAAAGTCATGTCATGAATTTTCAAGCTAACATAAAAAGGGGGAACTTATTCATTATCATTACTTTCTTCTACTCTTGGCCCAAATAAGATGTTTTGGTGATCATCTTGTATGTTTAGGGTATCATAGGTTTGTTACATCTTAAGTATCTTGATGATATGATTTATGTACTCGATATTATTGATTAATTCATTAAATTGTACAGATGTTATTGGATAAATCGGTGAATGTGGACATAAACTAATCTCCCTAGATCCACCTGGATCTAGAACAAAACAAGACAGGGCATGATGATTTCCCTAGGTAGCTACCATTGAATTTATCATCAAAGAAGGAGTGCATGACATACCTTTATATATCGCTTCCTTATATCTCTATTGTCCCTGTTTAGCTCTGGTGCTCTTGTGAGATCAGATCTACAATGACACAAGCCAACCAAAGTGAAAGAAACAATTATAGATTCAATGGAAACCTAAACATGTGATCAAGGAGTCATGTAATAAAATACTAATGATTTTATGGGAAAGAAACATGCCACTGTATCATATTAAGTAAAAGTGGAAGATACAACTAGAGTTCCTTGATGTCGCAAGTTCCCTTTCGGTGGTCCTTTGTTCCAACATACACATACACTTCCTCTGAATTTGCATGAAGATAATCCACAAATCTTGATGGAAAAATGGAGGCCTCAAGCACCAATTGTATTAGGATTCTTTACATAGTCTTCATCCTATTCTTTGCTCAATCTTTCTTGACCTTACCTAACCTTTTCCATGAGAAATCTATTATTATATAGGAGAAGGTGAAGTGGTTACTAGGATGAGCATGATCCCACCAAATCAGAAAATCCAGTGATATCAAAACCATATGGACACCACCTCACATTATAGAATATTTTCCTTCTAGAAACTTCATGAAACTTCTTCCTTTCCTTAGCTTCAAGCATTGTCGCACACTGCCTATATAGCATCATGCAAAAATCCCATAGGCCGGGCATAGAGAAGCCTGCGGAAATCCTTGATTTCCACACTATGTACCACTATCAGTCCGTGGCGTCATTCTAAAAATGTGACTTGTAGGGGAATAAATCAACCATTTTCCTCATGTGAACCATTGTTTTGGAAGCCTGAACACATGCCTATGGGGTCATCATCAGAGTGACCAAAATAATGTGTAACAACAGAAATTTTGATCTTGGCCATATCAATTTCAAAATTAGAGGATGAGGTCTTCTGTACCTCTTTGCTGACCACTTATTTCCTTGCTTCTAATATTTTATTCTAAGGCTCTTCTTTATGCTTTCCTTTTTCTATATTACCATTTGCAACAGAATCCTTTGCAATAGAGTCTTTTGCAGCCGAATCCTTTGTAGCAGAATATTTTTTGGGATGACTTGAAGAAGGTATGTTACTCTGATCTTCTTTGGGCCTAAGGTTTCCCTTTGGAGGATTTCCCTTTGAAGGATTCCCCTTTGGGAGGTTTTCAGGAACTCTCTAATTTCGAAGGTTGTATTGTCTTTGTAATTGCATGATGGCATCTTGAAATCCTTCTTGGTAATCTTCCCTTTCTAATGATAACCTCTCCTTCTCATCTTGAAAAAATATTTCACTCGCATCCATGAACTGGTCATGTTCTTCTTTGGTAAAAAACACCTCTATTTCTTTATCATCACAGCAATTCATGTTGTCTTCAAAATATCCCTCATAATTCTCATTCACATAATTATATTGGAACGGAGGCCTTATTTGTTGATCTCCCTGATTTCATTGATTCCCCTGATTCATCTGATTTCCCTGATTCCCTTGATTTCTCTTATCTGCTTGATTTTCCCGATTCCCCTTATTTCTTTGTTCTCTTTGTATAATTTATGGGACTGTTGGTCTCCTCGATTTTTTGGGTGGGACTTCAGCATGTTCTATGGAGTTAGACATATTATCCAAGGACATTATTTCCATCATTCTCTCCATGGTTCTCATCATTGTTTCAAACCTTTCTTATGATGTTTGCGAGGTTGAAGGTTGTGCCTTATCCTAAGTTTTGTTCATGTCCCTGCCAGAGTTAGCTTTTATCTTTCCTGAAGCCATTAGGTTCACTTCAACTTCTATGGAATTAGTCATCATATCATCCAATGTATTAGATATTCGTTCTCTTAATAATAAAGAAAAATCACTTTCAAAAGAATTATCATATCCAAGTTGAGCAACTTTAGGGGGGGGGTTTACCTCAACATGAATCAAATTATAGACCTTCATGAATCTAGTTGAAAACTCCTGCATTGTTTCGTCAGGTGATCTCTTCATGCTGTTATACTGGGTAAACAATTGAAGGGGATTTTTCTTGTCTCCCCATTTTGCAAGGAAGTTGGTTTCAAAGGCCTCAAAATCTACGATACTAGCTGCTAGAAGGGATCTGAACCACTTCCTCACTTCTCCTACAAGACTTTGTGTAAACAGCCTCATTTTCACATCTTCAAAGTCCACCTCTTCCAATTATATGAAATCATTAAACCAGTCTATATGCTTCTAGTCTGATATGTTTCCTTCAACATCATATAGTTTGATCCTTAGATTATAATCTTGAGGTAAATCATGTAGTTGAGCAGGCAGTACGAAGGGAGAAAATCTATTTTCCATGGCTGTTGTGAGGGGTCAGAGTGGTTGTTGGTTCTGAGAGGGGATCACTATAGGCCTGGAATATGCGGCTAAAATCAAATCTTGGAATCTATTTTAGTCGAAGATGGTCTCTCTTAAACAAGATTCAGACTTAGCTATGAATAGAGCTTTCTCAAATTTCACATCAAACTCAAGGTCTTCAATTCTTGTCACTTTGTCATTGGGTAAGGAAAGATATTGGTCTGGATGCAACACTGGGGTTACTAGATTTTCTTTTCTTTTATGTGCAATCTCTTCAAGGTCAGACACAAGGATTATAGCTTCTGGGTATGGGTTGCTTCTGGTGTGAATTCTCTTGGGAGCCAGGGTTTCTAGCTCACATTGTTTGGTGCAACTAGTCTTTTGGTAATGGATTCAGCAGGGAAAAAATAATTTCATCCAATAAGGTATTTGATCCCCTATTTCCATCAGGGATCAAACTAAATCTTTAAGTCGTTTTCCCATGGAAGAGTTTTTCAATTTCGTCCCCAACAACGATGCTAGAATGTTAGCACTCTATAAATTTTGTTCAGTTGATAGACAAATGATAGAGGTAAATGTTTCAACCTACTTTAGAGCTGGGCACTAGCCTTCTCAACTCAAAGAGGGATCTCTCATGTCAATTGATATATCTTTGGAAATTGGTGCCTAGATTTAGTTTGTTTTAGGGGTTTTTCGATAAATTTGTTGGATAGGAAGGGGAGGGCCACTTTGGGCAATGGAGTCGAAATTTTGAAAGTCAATGAAAACAATGATTGGTCGGTAGAACTCTCCAAAGAATAAAGGCTAAATGAGGCAATGAATCTGAGTTGCGAATTGAGTTTAAGCAAAGTGTAGGAAGAAAGAGAAAACAAATAATTGAATCAGAGAATTACTGAAATGAATTCTAAATTAGTTAAGAAGAAATGCACATAGTTTAAATTTCTTATGCCGAGAGCGTCACAAGACGAATTCTGGACCTTTAACTCTCCAATTTAAACAAACGAAAATGTAAATGGAATAAAATAACATAGGAAATACATACAATGAAAGAAGACAAAACTCATATCACCACCATTATCATCTTTTCATAGAAACTTCAAAATATTTTGCATGTGTATTCAATTCAGCTCTATAAAATTACAATTGAGTTTAGGAATAACAAAAAGGTTCCCTTTCACTTCTACCAACATTAACTCATTCAAAACTTCTAGTACTTATACAATTCGATTACAATGGCTGAAAATGAAGAGTTCAGTTTCTAAAAATGACTACAATAATTACAAGCCAAAGGTTTCACTAAGCTAACTGATTTACAATGATTAAGAAAAACATGTTTCACAAACTAAGGGTAGATTTCTTTGACCGCTCAACTTCCTCTTCGTCATCTACCTTGCTTCGATCTCCTGTTGAATGCGCCAATCTTGTGACATCTGGAGGCTATTTGTTGGTCCCTGGAAAACTACATTTCTCCCTGCCTAGCCACACGATATCCTTCAACCGTGAATTAGAAAGAATCTCTTAATCCATCGTTTATTTTATCAGAATCTCCAATTCGATGAAAGTAGCATAAGTCATAGTCGGAAACCCGGTTTTTACTATCTTAAATTGATTTAAAATCTCAAAGTATGTTGTCAAATATTCTACCAAACTTGGTCCCTTCAGGTTCTCCTCCAGAGCTTCAAATTTGGAATGATCCATTATGCACTGAGTGAGGAGAGAATCATATTCTTCTTGATCGTATAATTTTCCTTTGCCACTCCAAAATAGTGGGAGGACCTTGATAAACAATTGTTCAAATGTATCCTTAGACTCTTGTATACTCTGCTCCATCTGTACAACTTTGGTTTCAACTGGCTTGAGAAAATTGTTCTTAGTGATGATTGTCCTGGCCCAAATGATCAGTGTAATCCTGTCTTTTACCCCAATGGTTTGAATATCAGCAATGGGAATGGAATTCAATAGATTTATAACATTTTGGGCCCATTCTAAGGGATTTTTCTCCAGTGTCTCATTTACAAAAGTACACCTGCTTCGAGAAGTGATAGCCATGTTGTCTTTGTCATTTACAAAATTCAATTACATCTGAACTTAGCAGCCTCAACAAAAATAGTATCCCAGATTACATGTTTATCTCCTTGCAGAAGAACTTTACCTTTCAACCTTATTTTTATCTTGCTTACCCTTTCTTGCAAATCTTGATTTTCCTTTTGGACTTGGGTCATCTTTTCATCTTTCATTTTCATCTCGTGTTGCATCTTTTCTATGATTCCCTTAAGGCTCTTGATTTCTCCTGTCTTCAATCTTACTTGGGACATAGCATGAACCAATCCATCAGCACTTGATCCAGTTTTTGTAGTATAAGGTACAATAACAACCATATCTGAAGTTACCACTTGTCCTTGTGACCAATTCTCTTTTTCCTTTTCCAACTGCAAAACTTTGGCTTTGTAATTTAGTGCTTCATGTCTGAATGTCTCCTTTTCTTTCTCTAGAGAAGCAATCTCTGTTGTCCGTGGATGTTATGTGGCAGACATCTTCAGCTTATTTTTCAGGCTTTGGATCATCTTCTCTTTCTCATATAAGGAAGCTTTTACTCCTTGAGGGCCTTCAGATTCCAATCTTTTGACCTGATTCTGCCAGGATCTCCTGGATGCTTTTTCCTGCTTCAACTGTCCATCTAATTTAAGCACATGGGTTTTTAGTCTTGAAACCCTCAAACTCAGACTCAGGTAGTCTGAATATAGCATGTCACTAGATTTTTTTTGGAATTTTACCTTATCTGGGGCACTGATATTTTCATAATGTAGCTTGATTTCAGACACCTTATCCTCATATGCCACTATTCTGTTAAATGTATTCCTTTCTACATCCTTGACTGAAAATAGGGAAGACTTGTGTTGGAGATCCTCTCTACTTCAGGTAACAAATATCTTATTTTACTCATGGCCATATTTCCTTTCATAGTGTATTGGTTTGCTAAATCTTCTTTGGATTGGTAGACCGCTCCAAGTGCCTTATTAAAGACATGTTTCTTGATGTTGAAAGATCTTGAGTTGCTTTCAACCTGTGGCATGTTCCCTATATTAGCTTCTTCATTTTTGGTTCTACTTTCCACCATCTCCATGTTCATTTTCTCTTTAGGTTCTTCCTCCTCCAAGTTTACTATCTGTGGGGACTGTGTGATTTTCATTTTCTTGGGAACATTTTGCTTACCACTGGCACCGAGGGCATCTAAATTGCTTGTCTTATTATAAATACTCATCTTGGGAGATTTAATAATCAACTTTGGAGAATTGTTCTATGTCTAGATCTTATGTGGGGATGACTCTATTTTTTGTGTCTGATCAAGCTACAAAGTGACTTCCATATCTACACAGGTTTCCAGATTTTCTAGTTTATCAACTCCTTCAACATGCTCATGCTCGTAGGGGCCTTGTTTTATCATCAATATTCTCTTAGATATGACCTGATGTGAATCATATTTCCTCCCTTGTAAATATGCAAATCCAAATTTATTGAGCTTGTCCTGGATCTAAGGCAAACAGGATCTAGTCTTTACCACAAAGGGTTCTATTATGAAAGGAAACTTTAAGTTAGATGCTTTGTGCATCTTCAGAAAATGTTTTGTTTCTAAGATGATTATTTATCTGATGAAATCTAGGGCAAAGACTCTGGGAGTCAAGAAAATAGGAAAAAGGTAAGGTCCCTCTTGATAACCATTACACAAATCACAGTAGAGTGCATGAACAACACTGAATATCCTACTATGTTCTCTGGATTGGGTTGTAGATAACTTTTCATTTCTTCCAAAACCCTTGGCATGTCGGTATTAAATATTAGGATATGAACCTTAGACATGATATTATTTATAAAAATAAGCATTGTGATCCTTTTGCATTCAGTCGAAATGAATGCAGCTTCAGGAAATTCTATCTTA
Organism: Picea engelmannii; assembly: GCA_009831015.1. Lineage (NCBI taxonomy): Eukaryota > Viridiplantae > Streptophyta > Pinopsida > Pinales > Pinaceae > Picea > Picea engelmannii. The sequence goes on from ML798878.1 coordinate 328,081, forward strand.
TTTGTTTCCACGAACATTCTCAGTTGTTTGTGCATATTATCAGTGATGAACTCTTAAAACCTGATACAGACCAACTGACCGGACTCTGACTGAAAAAAGGTCAACATGAAACCTAACATAACCTATACTACAAACTTGTCGTTATCCAACCCTAAAATTTGATTGAGTATGGAAGAGGCCCACTGGACCTCAATAATCATGACACTTACATTCATGGGCAACGACAAATTCTCAGAATGATGCTCAGGTTTAACAATGATCTACAAAAATAGGGTTTTGTCCTTGGGGGGACATTCTTTGTAGACTGACATTAGTTTCTCTTCCTCGAAGGGCTCCGACGTTCAGACGGGAAACTCTAGTGTACTGAGGGTGTGTTGAATTGACGAGATATCTACTCTGCACAGGACCTTTGAACCTAAATAATTTAAAATGACCTTTTCTTCCTGGGAGTATTTTTTTGCACACCAGCTTATGAATTATGGAAAATGGAATGCGACTTTGACAGCATAAGGGGTTATGGAGGCTTGGGCTGCTTCGACGAAGGGTATTCATTTCCCGGCATTGTCTAACAAATTGGATCTGGATACAGAAATGGGTGAGATGGTTATTTATGTGTCAAATATATCGAATTCTCTATCAATTAGGGATTCTTCTTTATAGGCGAAATCTTGCTCTGTTACGGAAAAAATGACAGGATTCATGGCCATGATGAAAAATACCTATGAATTAGTGGAGAATGCACGAGTCTGGTTCACTGCTGAGCTTCAGTTTTGAACGGAGCATTTGTGCCAATTTTTAAATGTTTGAATGATTTGAAATATCATAAAATAATGACCGGGGCCCTCCGTTTCTATGCGCTTTTCGTTATCGAGGGCGAGGCAAAGAGGTTTTGGGTAGACCTCTTTTCACCCCGATATGCCTCTGATGGTGCCACGTGTCTTCCAGCTGAAACCACAGTATTTTCCCCGGCCCGCTCTCGAGCGATTAAAATTCGCGCTATTCCCTCACCCGATACGTCTCCTGGTTGTCGATCTGGGTTGTTTAAGATCTGTGGCCTATCGAACCCCATCAACTTTCGTGCCTCTGCTATATTTGTCCCTTCTACTCTAGGTGTGACCCTGTCCTCCAAATTTATCGCATCTCCACACTGATCTAAACCCTTGCTAAATATGAGACTTGGATTCCATCAAAATAAAATTGTTATGGTGATAACACAACCGTCCCTTAAAAACTTCTCAGTCACCCTCTAGGTTTTTTTTTTTCCTTCCCAGACCTCAGATTGTGAAGAATTCCAAGGTAGCAAACCTTCAAAATCTTTGAGTCAGTCTATTGGACCTTTGAATTTTCACGATCCCTTTCTGAGATGGATTGAGCACTCCCCTAAGAGTATGACTTGGCATGATTTTTTCCCTCCCTCTCGCCTCCATGAGCGAAACTTTATGATTTTCGATGATGTAGTACATTTTCTAACTCATGTTATTTGTGTTCTTAAGTTATCACTATTTTGGTTTATGATGAAGCACAGAGGAAGCTATTGTGAGACGTTGTTGGGATGGTTTCACTGGTTGTTTGATTACACCTAGCTTTAATCCAACAGGTAAGTAGAGGTAAGTAGATAGTAATTTTCATTCATTGTATATACCATTTTCATTTCATGATAGAGTAGTTTGTATTTCCATTTGTACATATGCTTGATTTCATTTTCTATATATGAGTCGGGGGTGATATCACCACCCCAAATGATTACTAATAGTTTTATGTTGAGATCAAGTAGGTCACGGGTTATGCCAGAGATGTTGAGGTTCTCATGCGCTCTACGGTGAGCACATGTCCCCGAGTTGGAGCCAGATGTTATCCCCTAGCCTAGGGATAACTAAGCAGACTATGTCTCGAGGCCCACATGTCCTAGACATGGATTACCCAGAGCCAGATCGACTTGAGCATGGCCCTGGAGGGCCCATCCTTTTCTTCTTCAATGCCTCCACGTTTTCAGCAACAACCACATCCATCACATCAGCCAGGTCTTGCAACAAACATGGGTCTTTCTCCATGAGGTAATGAGTCTGGGTATCATGGTATGTGTCACTCTAATCCTCAAAACGTTTGGATATGTGCATTTAATTATTTTTCTTCTAACGTGGCTTGGACCTTATGCCTTTCCACTTGACCACACCTAGGGGTAGTGACAAGATTCCCTAATAATCCATTTCCCATAGGGTTTGAGTTGTCACTGGGTGGATTCATGAAAGGTCATCGTCCGTTCCCACCATACTTACAACTTTTCATCTTTTTCCCGCTCATCCATCCCATTACACTAGTCTGAGAATTGGGTTGGAAAAATATATAAGGGTTGTACCTTACCTTGTGGGAAGAAGGGGCTAAAGGCCCAGAGGGTAAAAGTAGCTGGAAAAAGATAACATCTAAAAGAATGAAACCTTCATATGCTTCACCCATGGATCCCCGAGAAATCAATAAAAATCTTCTCAGCAAGAAACTGAGGGACCCATAAAAAATAATAAATCAAGACCTAGTTGGAGGATAGGGGGTCTCATCATGAGCTATCCTATTAAGTCCATGGACATGTAGCGGTATGACACTACCAACTATTGGTTACCACACCAGGGTAGTGGCTCTTGGTGGCATATCCAAGAGAAATGAGGCCTCATCATGATCCAACCTTCTCATTTATGTGAAATTATTGTGGGTAACATCACCACCACTGGTCACCATGCCAGGGAAGTGTCCCCAAATCATTCTCTTGAAAGGAAAAGAAATAAGAATAAAATATAAAAGGCATGAAAGGGCTTGGAAAAATTTTCATCCATGACAAGGTCCAGCTCACCCTCTTCAGAGGCACCCATAGTTAAGCCATACATTTCCCTACTATCACTGCACCCATTTCCGAGACATCCCTTACCACATCATCCACTCACATGGACTAGATTTGACTTCACCCAGGAACATCCCACAATCAATGAGAATTAGCCTAATAGGACTTCTGAGCATCCCCTCCAAACTTGACCTGTAGAATAGCATAACATCTTTGAGCACTTGTCCGATGTAACGATCTCCTCATTACGACGATCCAACTCTAGGACTAGCGCAATTTTTTTTTTTTTTTGTGAGAGTTTAAGAAGGTGTGTGCGCGCGTGTACAAGGAAACAACAATGCAGTCGACTCTGCGTTGCCATCCGACACAAGCAGGCCAAGCACCCGAGAGGTTTACCAACCGAGTACCACATTAATTTTAAGGAACAACGTCCTCCCTTACTAGCTCAAACTAAGCGTAAGGAGCTTAATTCAAGAACATTCAACAAATAGGTTCATCATTAACGATAACCGTTACAATTTAGCATTATGAACTAGTAAACGCATTACGTTTATATCACATTCGCCTTCCGAAAGGACAGGCGCCTTCCTCAAAGGGTGATATCCATATAGGTACCATTACGATATCTTCCCACAATGACAACGCCATGGTGCACCTTAATCAACAACCTTGCAAGTTATCCGCCACCTTAAGACGTCCATATCCTGACCCCAAATGACGACACCCTTGTATGTAATTCTAATCAAGTAATTCTGGCACCAACCCATTGCATTACCTTGCCTTATCCTTACCACAATTTACCTAACCCGAATTACTAGTATTCGCATTCCATTCCCTTAATCATTAGCATGAACAATAATAATATCAACATCCTCTTACTCTACGCATACACTTAGCCTCCCTTGCAACTATTAATGTTCTAAACCAATAATTACAAGAACCTAAAACATTTACCATAAAACCAATATCATTAAAATTAACCCTACTCTAAGCCCAGGGTAACATCACTTAAACAGTTACCACAAACCAATATCATTAGGATCAACTTAACTCTAACCAAAGGTAACATCAACCTTATACATTTACCATAAAACACATATCATTAATATTATCTTGACTCTAACCAATAGTAACCTTAACCTTAAACATTTATCATAAGACAACATCATTAATATTAACTCTACTCTAACCAATAGTATCATTACATTAAACCAATACCTTTAATACCTTCACATT
>ML798878.1:346645-367084 GCA_009831015.1 Picea engelmannii
CATGAATGGTAACACATCATATCATCTGTCAATCACATCATAATCATATACATAAGGTCTAACATCAAAAGGGTCCAGATCACTTGCGAGCAAGTGTCCTCAAATACTAAGTAGTCTCAGTGTGCCAGAGCGGGATGTTACATCCGAGTAAAGGGGGTTTCATGCACATGTTTAAATAACTTGATGATTAGATGTGATTGACATTAATATGATCCTTATGAATTATGAGCCCATGGAGGGAGTATTTGTTGATGTTGCAGGGCCACACCCAATGGACAAGTACATATGGGGAGATGATTAGTTCATACCTCCATAGGGATAAGATCCCATCGGATGGATGTTGATACCCCAGCCAAGGGCATAGGACATTTCACCAGGGATATCCTAGTAGGCCTGGACTCAGGGGGGCTATGCTCTTTCACCATGTGATGTAGGCCTCGGAAGGCCCATGATCTCACCCAATGTTTTGGACATTTTGGAGGCAATTATGTGCCAAGTGGCATGTGTGGCAGGATCCTGAGGCCCAAGGAGGCCTAACGTTTTTCTCCAGGAGGCCAACGTTGCCCAAAAATGGCCTAAAGTCACCCTAAAAGGGCATGGCATCACCTTTAAAATGTGTTTTAGGGTTTAATTATGACATTAAATATAAAAACTGCATATTATGTGTAATAGGCCATGCCGACCTTTTTTACCTAATTTTGGTCATTAGTATTGTATAAATAAGGGTTTAAACCCTTGTATTATTCATCATATTTCACTCACACTTGTGAGGACTAAAATTTGTGTCATCCTTAGGGTTTCTTGGCTGAAATTTTAGGTGCACTTATTGAGGAAGGCTAAATCTTGGATTATTTTGACAAGTTTCTTGGTTGAAGTGTTCAACTAGGGGTTTTCTTGATTATTATTCATGAATGTAAGTGATATTTCTGAAATTCTTCTTAATTGAATGGTTATAGTTTATTTATCTTGCATTTACATTAAATATTATGAAATTGCTTGAATAAACCCTAGGAATATTAGAACATGTTATTGTCCTAGCTTCAAAAAACTTCACCTACTAGATCTTGTGAAAAGTTCATTTTTCTTGAAGCATGTGTTAAGGCCTTGCCATTGCAACACCTTAAGTATCGATTACTTCATCTTAGACGATTTGTTTCTTCATCTTTGAGTTAAGGAGGGAGGAAATTCTACTAAGGCCTAGGGTTACCTACACCTTAGTAGCTAGTTTCCCCTCGGGTTTGATAATTGGAGCCTTGGGTTACCAACACTCTAATCTATCAATATCTCTTGTCCTTGACTCTCCTACTATCATTTTTCCTCAAAATTTTCTGCCATATCATTGACTCCATTGGCCCTAAAGAACTAGTCTAAGTCCTCTTTTGAGTGATTGATCAAAACAACCATCAAAACCTATACTCTAAGCTTTTTACTAACTACTTATAACACTAGAATATCCTAACCTACTAACACTATTGATGCTATTACTAAAGTAATCTACAACCATACATTGCAGCATTAAAATCTTCTAAAATAAATTGAAAAGATTGTTTTATGCATTGCCTCATTTGCTTATAATAAATGCTAGTATTATGATGTTAATTATTGATCATTCTTAGTCATTTTGAAGTTGTTTCAAGGAACTTATTGTGAAGTATTTCCTCATAAATATTGTTGTTGTAATTTTTTGTTTACTTCATCATTATGAGCCAATTGCTTTTTTTGACAAAGTCTATGGTTTTATGAAGTGCTAACCAGCAAGTTGTACTCGCAATATATATAGTTTATTATTGCTTTGTTCCAGGAAGGTTCACCTTGATATATTATCATTTCATTTGTTATAAAACCAAACTTTCGGATCAGTGGTGACTTGTGAGAGGTGATCTTTATCTATCCACTTTGAATTTTCCTTCTCAAACCCCCAGGTCACCGGGGACGTCTCCCCTGGGCCTACCTCCCTAAATATAAAGAGACATCTTATTGAGGTGACAATGATAAGATAGTCTCCAATTATGCCAATTTTCTCTCTTTTAACCTTTCCTTCTATCAAAGTAAACATTGTGTGATAACAGTCCCAACATGACAAGTGTCAAGTTGGGGGCATGCACATATATTTCATGGAAATTAGTTCATTTTGGATATTCATTCATCATTGTTACGATTATTCTTTGCTACCATCCGAACTCTGCTACGACGATCAACATACATGACTTGGGAAGCTTGGTGTTGTGGACAACGAGAAACCTAGTTTCACTATAGGTTGAAGAAGCGGGTTGGCAGGCTCATGGTCCAGGAAGCAGGTTTTCAGTCCTGTAGGAATTCTCTCCAGGTGAGAGATTTTTTATGTCGAAGAATTGGGTTTCCAAGCCCGTGAGTAGTTTCTCTAGGTGACAAACTACTCTGAATTGTTCTCTGGTGCGTTGGGAAATGGCTACAGGGCTCTGAGACTTCCTGTCTAGCCTGTTGTTGAAGCCCCGGAAGGGAAGTGGGACATCCAAAGGACTATTAAGCAGAGAAGGGGCACACTTCCTCGGGTGGTACCTGCATGTGGGGATGAGAGACTATAGGCTAGTTGTAGCAGTTGGTCACCTTGGACTGACCAATTATGTTGCTTGTCAGACCTTAGATGGGATTAGTATTCCCTTTTCCCTGGTAGAGTTTAGCCCCAGCTCAAGAGTAACCCACTGCTAAGATTACGAGTAGTGTGGTATATGGCTAGGAGGAACAAGGAAGGTCTGTATGTAGTTGGTGATATTTTTATCAAAGATAAGTGTCAATGGTGTATTAAATTATGTGTTGCATCATTATTTATGCATTGTTTTATGGGTTTTTTCTGTGTATGATGCATGTGCATTAATATTATTATTCTGTATGAATCTTTGTATTTGAATAATATTTGTATGTTTTAATTTGGTATACAGTTCAAAAATTTTATGTGGCATTTCCCAGCAGTAGGTGGCTAGGGATGTTACAATATGGTATCAGAGATCCAATTTTCAACATTGAGCTTAGATGGGCTGATCAAGTTGAAATGAAGCGAAATTTCACAGAGAATTGATTTCAAAGTTTCCAAATTTCAAGTTACAGTGTGTCCATGGAAAAAAATAGAAGCAATTGCATGGAATTGGGAAAAAGCCCCAATTTTTGCTATTAAATTCATGAGAAATTTCGCCAAGTGGTGAGATATTTTTAATTTAATATCTTTTCTAGCAAATTTAGACCTGTAATTGGTCGAATTTGATGTTACATAGTCCCAGGAGGGTGTTAAGAGAACACTTTGACTGTGTTTGAAATCTCAGTAGGTGTACTGGTTCGAGAAATCAAGGAGAGGCCAAGGAGTCAACCTTGTAGTGGAGAGATCAAAGGTCGAACCTTTGAAAGATTGAGAAATCCTTCATTAGAGGGAAGTGGAGCCGCAGAGGAGAGAAACCACAACAATTGTTGATTTGGGATGCAAGAATAAATCTGAGCCATTGGATATAAGCGTAGGAGAACGAGAACCGTCGATCGGATTTCTCGGTCCGTAAGTCTTGGTCAAAGTGGAGTGGATCTTAGCCATAGATCCCATCATGGAATGTGAGTCGTAGATCTCACAATTCAGAGATTCATCACTTCGGGAAAAATTGACCCTTATGTCTCCAGGAGGATAAATCCCCGAAGCTACGAAGTCTTGAAGTGAATATACATCGTAGATCACTGGAGAGTACGAGCCATTGGATCCCCGAGTGGTTCGTCGATTCGACACTCCGGGAGAATTTGTTTGTGGTTACGTGGAGTGGATAATTCCCCAAAGACCTAAATTCCATAGTAAATCCTCACCGTCGGTTATTGGGTACACTTGTCCGTAGATTTTCAAGTATTCAGAAATTTGACTATCCAGAGGATTGTGGGTGAAATTTATTTTGGTGTGAAAAGTATCAAAGCTCCGAAGTACCAGAGTTAATCCTAGTTGTTGATCAAAAGAGAGTCTCAGTCGTAGATCTTTTCCCTTAGCTAATTCAGCATTCGGCAGTTTGGGAGTGTGGTGGTCGTCTAGAGTGGGAAGTCTCGAAGCTCCGAAGTACCAAAGGTAATCCTAGTTGTTGATCAAAGGAGAGTCTCAGCCGTAAATATTTTTCCTTCACCAATTCAACATTTGACAGTTCAGGAGTGTGGTGGTGGTCTGGAGCGAGAAGAACCAAAGGTCCAAAGTATCGGAGTTAATCATAGTCGTCGGCTCTGGGAGGAGTGTGAGTCATCGATTTCAGTTTGACATTCAACATTTCGGGAGTGTGGTGGTCATCTGGAGTGAGAATCCCAAATCCCGAAGCTCGGAGTTAATCACATTCGTTGGTTTTGGGAGGATTGTGAGTTGTTGATTTGAGTTCGGCATTCGACAGTTTGAGAGTGCGGTGGTCATCTGGAATGATAATACCCAAAGCCTAAAGCCCAAAGTTAATCACAGCCATTGGTTGTGGGAGGATTGTTGTTATATGATAAATCGGTATATGTGGACATTAACATATCTCCCTAGATCCACCTAGATCTAGAACAAAACAGGATAGGACATGACGCTTTCCCTAAGTTACAATCATTGAATTTGTCATCGGAGAAGGAATAAGTGACATACCTTTAGATATCACTTACTTATGTCTTTGTTGTCCCTGCTTCACTTCGGTAGCCTTGTGATATCATATCTACAACGACACAAATTGAACAAGGTGAAAGCAACAATAATACATTCAATGAAGACCTAAACATGTGATCAAGGAGTCATGTAATAAAATAAGAGTGATTTTATGGGAAAGGGAAATGCCACTGTATTATATTAAATGAAAGTAGAAGATACAACTAGATTTCCTTGATGTCGCAAGTTTCCTTTCGGTGGTCCTTCATTCCAACACACACACTTTCTCCACACTTTCATGAATAAGATCCACTATAGCTTGATGGACAAATGGAGGTCTCAAGCATCAATTCAAGCAGGATTCCTCACACAATTCTGAAACTATTATTTCATCAATTCTCTATTCAATCTTGCTTAACCTCTTCCTTGAGAAACCTTTCATTATATAAGAGATGGTTAAAGGGATGAGGATGATCCCACTAAATCTGAGAAGTCGGTAGGATGCCAACCATGTGAATGCCAACTCATTTTCTAGAAGATCCTCTTCTAGAACCTTTGTAACCTCTTCTTCCTTTTAATCTTTGAAGCAGTTTTGCACCCTTCTTATAGAGAAAACTGCGAACACCTCATAGTCCAAGTATAGAGTAGCCTCTGAGAATCAGGGTTTTCACACCCTACAATATGTGCAGCCTGCGAACTCATCTTAAAAATATGTTTTGTAGAAGAAGACAACAGTCACTTTTCTCAGGCAAAAGGTCCTTATGAGAGACTGAACACATAACTATAGAGACATCACGAGAGTGACAAAAATAATGTGTAATAGAATTCCCCCCAAAGTATGAGGCTGGAACTTGTGACAAACAAAATACTTTGTAAAATGCGTGTGTGTGTGTCAGAAACAAGGATCACACCTAATCGGAAACTTGCAAACAATTAAGCATCTGCAAAATATAATACCAGTTCTGAGGTAGGCATTCCCATGCTCAAACCACAAATGAATGAAATCAAAAATGTAGGCCATGGAAACCAATCATACACCATGGATCCATGTCATCAAAATGCTACATAGCCACCAGGAATACACTATGGATCTATGTGTTAGAAGACTCATATTAGGACATAGCCATGCGACATACAAAGTGGATCTATGTGTTAATACAAATAATACATACTCCATCGCAACCTGGACCCAAAATATGAGACCCAGGGTCTTCAATCCCGTCGTCTGAAAGTACAAATCTAGCCATGTGATTACATGTGTTAAATTCGAACATGGTAGAAACCACTTCATTACCGGTCATTGATGAAAACCGTTAACAAGTGCGAGGGAAATCACCATTGATGTCAATGACTCCCAAGGTACCTAAGTACAATCTGATCGAATGTGAATAAATGAGTTGAAGTCGAACACTCGGTGGAATCTCTCGATCACGGACCAATAATGTGAATCCATTGTCGAAAGAGAAGATACCTTCCATTAAGGCATGCAGGTTCTAAGGTACTAAATGATTTCTAGGTCTTATTCCCGAATAATGAGTTGCAGTCGACGGAAAAAGACTCGTCACAGGAGGGCCTTGATGTATCCTCCATCAATGACATGAAATAAGTAACAGAATTTAGGGTAATTCAAAGTATGAATATAATTTGAAAATAACACAGGGAAGGCCGACATGGTAAGAATTGACAACTGCAAATGGCAGACTCAATGGAAGGATTGTTTGGACTTCTCTTGATCCGGATTATTTTCGGCACGAAATGAGATCAGAGATATAATAAATAAATGCACAAAGATATTGTAGATATTCAATAATATAACATAAATATATCAGAGATGCAACCATAAACACAGATATACATTAATACACGATTTCTATTAATGAAATAAATGTACAGAGATTGTAAAATACAGAGTGAAAGACTCGATAGAATGGTGGCAGCTTATCTCTGAGAAGAGATGTGACGCATACTCACATTCGCAAGAAGATGATTACAATGAGGCTCTAAAGGCCCTTTTACAATAAATAGGAATTCCAAAACCCCTAGACATCCAAAAACCTAACCCTAGGAGATGAAGCGCCAAAAGTCATGTGGGCCCTGTTTGGGTAAGTTAGTACATCAACTTCTCGGGGTCGTAACTTTTGCATACGATATTCATTTTAGGCGTATGATAGCTCGTTGGAAAGGTATAATCGATAATATTCATTTTGGGGGATCAACTATGCCTTCAAATATCATTGAGAACCTCTATATCAAAAAACCTTCATTTAGGCCCTCAAAATGGCCCCGGAAGTTAAAACCTGCTGAAAATAGTAAATTGCCAAAATTGCCAGACAATTGTTTTGAGCCAGTCGAAAAAGGTAGGTGGCCACTGATATCCACCTGGATCAATCCTACCTTCTTAGGAAGAAATGGTCTCCATTGTGTTGAGTTCCCGAGGGAGAGGGAAAAGCATTTGTTGGATCTGCATCTTGGTGAGTTGCTTGTATTGCTGGAGACATCGCGTTGCTTAGTTTGTGGACGTCTGTCATGAACTTGTTGAAGTTGAGGCTATTCAACAAGTTGAGCTACATGAGAGGAAGGTGTGTAGAAGGAATATTTGTGCTTTGCTGCAAGATTTTCGACCTGCTTCTGTTGGATAGAAGGTGCAGGGGGCGAGGCTATAGTAGCTGCAGTGTCCTTCTGTTCCCCTTTTGAAAAAATTGTGAAGAAGATGAATTTTGCAGTATGGGATACTACCTTGCAACACTTTTTAGGTGGAACAGTAGTTAGAACTACCTCTGGTATTCTGTAGAGATGACCCCCCAGAGAAACAATGACACTGCGGAGTCGAGACTCATAAACAACATGGCGCTTCCACATATATGGTTGGCCCAAGAGAACATCACATACATCTAGTGGGGAAACGTCACATAATACCTCATCCTTGAAGGGTTGGATGTCATATGAAAATCGACATTGCTGGCTGACATGAAGATCCCGTCCTTGGCGAAGCCACCCAATGTTGTATGGTTGCGGGTTTGGTGTTGTCGACAATCCCAACTATTTGATAACCTCTGCTGAGATGAGGTTCTTCTAGCTTTCGATATCAATAATAAAATGCAGTGGGGTCCCATTCACCCACATCTATGAATGAAAAAGGCGCTCCCCCTCTTCAAGATCTGTTGGTTCTTCTGGTTGAATTGTTGCGGTCACGACAATAGAAGTGGGGTTTGCGTCAATGATTTGTCCTTTACCAGTATTTTCAAAATTAGATTCTGAATCAGGGTTCAGCTCCTTGTCTTTGATATCGGCCACCAATGACTGTTTTGAGCGACATTCATCGATGTTGTGCTAGGGTCTTTTGTGGAAATCGCACCATTTTCCGGTGTCCTTCTTTGTCTTCCCGTGACCCTTGTTTTCTTGTGGCTTGGACTGGTTTCAGGAGACTGTTTGTTAGGGATGTCTTTGTCATACTTTGTTTGTTGTGGATTTGCATAACCAAAATCCCGTTTGTTCTGGTGCTTAAATTTCTTCTCAATTTTAACAGCATATCAATAGGCATCACCGAGTGATGAGATGTCCAGAAAATCCATTTCAGTTTGGATGTATCTGTGTAGAGCCCCACGGTATTTTAGAACCAAATTTCGTTCAGAGTCTTTGATACCTAGCTTGGTGCACAAGGTATGGAAGGTATTGGTGAACTCCAGAACTTCTTGGCCCCTCTCTTGCCGCAGTTTGGTCCATCTCATGTACTGGTCCTCATAATTGCCAATAGGGTAATATTGTTCCTTTACTGCATCAACAAAAAAATCCTAAGTGAGATTGGCCCCATATATTTCAGACTCCTCTGTGGAACTCTTCTCCCAATAAGTTTCCCACCAATTATTGACATGGGGGAGAGCTTTAAGGAGTATGAAGGTGATCTTTTCTTTGTCGGAAAATTTGTAAATAGAGAAATAACCTTATAGCAGATTTAACCATTTGTCTAGGGCTTCTGCATCTATTTGTCCTTCAAATACAAGAATATCAAAATTAACTTGTAACTTGAAAGGGGAGGTGCCTCCAAAGTGGTCTCTTGATGAAGATGCACCTATTTCTATTGGCAGGCATTGAAGGATGTGGGAAAATTTCTCCATCATTTCGTCCCTCTGTCACGTGAGAGCTTGCTCAAGCAAGAGACTAATAGGATCGTCTGCTCCGTCATTTTTATTTTCTTCCACCATTGAGGGTTTCTTGGGTGTACGAGAGAGATTTTCCTCAAGAGAGACAAGATCGAGACCCAACTTTCTATACTCATACCTCATCGGGTACATGCACTGAAAAAAACGACCAAGAATAGCCTACTCTGATACCACTGATCCAGATTATTTTCGGCACAAAATGAGATCGGAGATATTATAAAGAAATGCACAGAGATATCGCAAATATTCAATAATATAACAGAAATATATCTGAGATGCAACCATAAACACAGATATACATTAATACACGATTTTTATTAATGAAATAAATGTACAGAGACTATAAAATATAGAGTGAAAGACTCGATAGAATGGTGGCAGCTTATCTCTGAGAAGATATGTGACGACTACTCACATTCGAAATAAGATGATTAAAATGAGGCTCTGAAGGCATTTTTACAATAAATAGGAATTTCAAAACCCCTAGACATCCAAAAACCTAACCCTAGGATATGAAGTGCCAAAAGTCATGTGGGCCCCGTTTGGGTTAGTTAGTACATCAACTTCCTGGGGTCGTAACTTTTGCATACGATCTTCGTTTTAGGCGTATGATAGCTCGTTGGAAATGTATCGTTGAGGAGATTCATTTTGGAGGCCCAAATATGTATTTGGATATCATTGAGAACATCGATCCCAAAAAACCTTCATTTAGGCCCTCAAAATGGCCCCAGAAGTTAAAACCTGCTAAAAATAGTAAATTGCCAAAATTGCTAGAAAACTGTTTTGAGCCAGTCGAAAAATGTGGGTGGACACTGATATCCATCTGGATCATATATTGAACATATGAATGACACGAAAATGGTATTGGCAGAATTGACTCAAAGACGACCCAAGATATGACCTTGTAGCAAGTCAGACGAGATACAAATGGATTTCCCAACCCATATTCAAATGATGAACAGGAGGTGTCATGTTCAAGAGCGACGCTTACTGCCACTAATACAAATGTAAAGGTATATCCCTTTCCCAAAATTTCCCCCAACATTTCTGGCGAGTACCTCTTTATTTTTACACAATCTTGAGGAGGATAACATATGCTTGTTGATGTAACCTCATCCTTCGGATGAGTCCCTCAGAGTATGTTTAGCGAACCCTAGGAAGGAGTGGTTTGGTCCCATAAGGGCCTTTTGATGTTCTTTTAATGAGTCCAAAGATAGAAAACTTGGGGGTTTTTCATGTTTTGAGAGTTTGAAAAACACTTAAAGAGAAATCTCCTAGTTCATTTGTCGTAAATTAGTTCGACGAGACCAAAAAAGTGATAAACTATCGCTCATCGAACGTTTTCTTAAAATACTTTTACGAGCATGAAAAGAACAAGATCGCTCAACAATCTTTTCATTTTTATGGAGCGTGAAAAGAGATCAAAGGATACTCCCTTATTTTCGTTGTTTTAGTGTTACCATGACGAGTATGAAAAGACGAAAAAAGTATACTCGGTTGCATTCTCATGTATTTTCGAGCATGAGAACGAACGAAGACTGAGCTCGAGGTTTTCCCTACAAAACCCTAAAAAGGTATTCGTAGATGTGACGGATAAAAAGAGAAAAATGTCCGTACACCGTCGTTCGGGCTTCCAGGTCGTCTATCTGCGAAAAAACCATACTCACAAAGCCATTAGGGTAATAGGTTTTTAGGAAAAATAATAAAAATAATATAAAAAATCAATGAAAAATAGTAAAAAGGTGAATAAATATGGATGAAAATCCCTTTTTACCATTTCATTGTTACTTTGTCAAAAAACTTGCCCAACACACCTCTTTTTTCCCAAATTTCTTCGGTCGATCGTGGGAGGCACAAGCAGTCATTTAGCAAATGGTTTCAGCCAACGAGGTAATCTCCTGATTCTTCAACTTTTTCATGGATTACATTTGATTTTTATTGGCAAATGTTAGTGTTTGAGTCCATTTTTGGGCCGGTAGGTGCGCTCAGGCATTCTCGTAGGTAGGCCATTCGGGACCTGCGAGAACCTAAGGTATTCACAGGTGGGCTTCAGTGCACCTGCAATAATCTCGCGTTGTGTGAAAGCTTCTCCTGCGAGGGCCGAAAAATGGATTTTTGTGTATGTTTTTGCTCAATAAAAATTTATTCAAGAGGTTAAATTGAGTTGTTAACTTCCTTCTCATGGCTCCATTGTAGGTATTGATCATAACGATGTTGGAATGGAGGGAAAGAGAACATGAGGAGGATGTTTCCATTGTTGGAAATGATCTGGGTACAGTTACTACCCTCCGGGAATGTGGAATCTTAAAAATTTTCAGGATCCAGGGCATGAGATCCCAACTCAGGTTGTTAGAGTACCTGGTCCAAATGTGGGATGTGGATCAACAGGTATTTCATGTAGGTGTCCACACGCTTACACTAGATATCGAGGATATCTATTTTCTGACAGGGTTGTCACGACGTGGATACCATGCGACTCTGGCTGGAGGTAGAGGCAGTGGACTTCCTATGAGCGAGTGTGTTGGCTAATATTGTGTTCCCGAGGCGGAGAGAAGAAAGGGTAAATTTTCCATCTAGGGCGTCCAAGATCTGACCTTACGAACTATCTTGTTTACCATTGCATGCATGGTCGGTAGCACGGATCTGTACATGGATCTCCATAGCTATTTTCAGTATGCAATATAGTGCACAGAGCCTCAGGTTTTCAACTAGTCGGACGTGGTTCTTCGTAGCATGAAGAGGAAACTGACAAAGTGTAGAAGGGGTAACCTAAAATAGTTCAGGTACGGGTCGATTTTGGTGTCTTTCTTCCTTGAAAGGGTCCCACTACTGTGTCTATAGGTAGATTGGGGTTTACCAGCCCCACGGGATCTGAGGATGATGAGGTGGTGTAACCTCATGGCTCGACATGCAGCAGGCCCTATAATCAAATATAACCATTCATTTTTTGACTGGTTAAGGCCCCAAATGCTGATGATCGATGACTATGCATATGTCATCTTGGATTTTCGAGGAGATCTGGATTTGGTTCTTCCTGAGGATGCTCATTGGGGTGACTTAGGTAAGAAGTACACATTTTGTTTTTTTTAATGTTTTTTGTAAATTTTATTATATAAAATGTTTTTATGTTTTCGATCCAAGGACTAAAAAATTTCTTTTGACAACACATATGTGGGGACGTATTGACCTCCAGGAACATCTCCCATTCAGAGACGAGGGGAATTGGCTCCAGTGGAAAGATGGGATGCTGAGGACTATGAGGCAATTGAACAGAACTTAGAGCGACTGACTGCAGATGTCCCAGACATATCTATTGGGGAGATCCCGAGGTGCTATGAATGCCATACTATGGGCGTGTCTGAGTCTCTTAGTCGACTGCTCCATAGGGTAGCCCGAGCAGTTGTATGTTACCGTGAGCGTCATCCATGATGCTAATTTGTAGAAGCCATGGGATTCATATATTTTGATATTTTGGTCTTTGGACAAAAACTTTTTGTATAACTTTTGATCGTTATATATATATATATGCATCTTCTACCGGCTTATTTTGTTTCGTATAATACATGTGATGTGTGATTGGTTTTATAAATGTCTTAGATGTTTGTCTAACACATAATTAGCTAAATCATTAGTCAATGTATTTAGACATCTAGGAATGTGTTGATATTTGATATAATCAAAATAACATTCCAAGAGGCGAATTCGTAGATATACCCACAATAAAGTAGGACTTCAGATAACATAGACATTACTTAATTGTAGCACTACTAGTTGTGAATCGATTCGTATAACCAGTTGGCAGATACCAAGCGAAATAGCATTAGTCAACAATTCGATGATGGTGCTATATTCTGCGATATTATTGGTCACACGATTGAGGAAAACACCTCGTAAACTGATAAGTTCGTTGGTAGGTGCATAAATTTCCCATGCAACAGAAGCAAGGTTATGAGTACTATGACTAGCTCCATCGACGAAGCCAATGTGGGGTAGCGAAGACTCTGACATCTGAAAACCAAGCACAACATAAGGTAAGCGGTCGAGGGTAGAAACCAAATAACAAAAAACCACACTAAAGTAACACACAAAAGTATGATACAATAGAATACAAGCACTCATGCATAGATGACCTAAGCATAGTACTTCTTTAAGTAAATCCCATGTCTAGGTTCACTCAAAGGGACACCATCATAGTCCACTAACTCGTAGGCTCCTTTCTCCAACACTCGTTTGATGATATAAGGACCTCTACACATAGCCTCAAATTTTCTGGCTCCTAGCAAATATCAATCTTGTTCATAAAGGAGAACTAGATCACCTTTAGAGAAAATGTGTGGTTTGACATGTTTGTCGTATTGGACTTTGATGCGTTTCTTATGGGTTTCTATAAATAGGGTGGCATCACAATGGGTTTCATCCAGTTGCATAAGACACAACAAACGTTCTTCTTCAACAAAAGTGTTTGGGAGAAGTTCAACAACTAGATTTAGAGATGGTATCTCACATTCAATCAGTAAGATGGCTTCTATACCATAAACTAACTGGAAAGGTGTAAACCTGGTGGCAGACTTGACAGATGTCCGGTAAGCCCACAACGCTGAAAACAACATCGTGTGCCAACTAGTTTTGTGAATCCCTATCATTCACCGAAGCATGGTAATGAGGACTTTGTTTATTGCTTCAACCTGGCCATTGGCCTATGGGTAATAGGGTGTTGAGTTTTCATGGAGAAGACCCAACTTTTCGGTGAGTTTGGACATCATGAAGTTTCTAAAGTGGCTACCGTGATCAGTAACGATAGCTTGGGGAACACCAAACCAAGCAATGATATGATTGAATATGAATAGTGTTTCAGTCCTTCCCGTATTGTCGAATGTAGGCATCACCTCGGCCCATTTTGTAAAATAATCTACGGCTACAATAATGTATCCATGCCCTCGACCGAGTGAGGGTGACATGTCATGAAATCGATACCCCTTTTCGCAAAAGGTCCAAATTAGACTACATGGTTTAGAGGAGCAGAGTGTGATCGTATTTTGTTGTTGTATGTTTGGCAAGCATGGCATTTTTTGATAGCGATAATACAATCTTTGAATAAATAAGGCCAAAAATACCCAGCTCGTAAGATATTTTGGGTAGTTGCATACCCAGACATGTGACCACCACATTCTCCAGAATGGAAGTCATTCAAGGCTTTGTCCGCTTCGTCAAATGTGAGGCATCGTCTAAAAACGAAGTCAATCCCACGACAATAAAGAGTATCACCGAGGATAATATACTAACGATCTTGGTAATGTATTCGATGGTGGTCAGTGATAGACAAATCAAGCCGGAATGTCTAAGTCTGGAGATATATAATGATATCCCCATACCAAAGGTCATTGGAACTGATCATAAAAAGGGATTCATCGGGTAATGAATCCTCTGCTACATTTTCCATCTCAGAACAGGGAAGGTCACATATCAATTCGGCAAACACCAAGGATTTATTGGACTTAGCGCGTTCGAATTCCAAGTCAAACTTCTGGAGTATTACGATCCATTTGGAGTATTTTCCCCTAGCAATTGGCGTGTAAGAATGTGTTGCATAGGGTTGCAGTTGGAAATCACAGTAGTCTTGCATAAAAGGATATAGTGCCAGAAATGTTGGATAGCTTGGATGGCTGCCAAGGCCAGTTTTTCAACATGTAAATACTTGGTTTCGGTAGTCATGAGACTCCAACTCAAATAATAAATGACATGTTCATCATGAGAATCATCCTCCTGGACTAGAACCATAGTAATGGTGGAGTCTGAGGCTGTGAGATAAAGGAAATAATCTCGACTGTAATTGGGTGGGAAAAGTAGTGGGGTACGGGTTAAAGTCAGTTTTAAAGTGTCGAAATATTTGTTGGCAGTAGTGTCCCATACAAACTCAGAACCTTTCTTGAGCAGTCAAGTAAATCTGAGGGTTAACTCAACGTAGTTTGGGATGAAACAACATAGAAAGTTTTCCTTCCCTTGCAAACTTTGTAGCTAGTGAAGTGAGGAAGGAGGAGGGAGATTGAGAATCACCTCGACCTTCAAAGGATCTAACTTGATCCCTTGAGATGAAACAATAAAGCCTAGAAGTCAACCGGATTCTACACAAAAAACACAGTTGTGCGAGTTTAAGCGTATACGGTAAAACCGACATCAAAGGAAAATGGCTCGGAGATGTGTTGGATGATCTACATGGTGCATGGAATGAGTCGGTAGGTCATCGCGATATGGTTGGAAAATGTATTTTATATCATGAAAGGAATAAGACATAGCACGTTGAAAATTCATGCCGACATTCTTTAAACCAAAGGGTAGTTTCTGGTAGGCAAAAGTGCCCCAATGACAAATAAAAGCGGTCTTGTGTTGGTCGGCGGGTATGATATTGATTTGATTATATCCGGAGAAACCATCCAGCAAAGATAAGATTTCACTACTATCACAATCGTCGATGGTCTAGTCAATGAAGGGGGTGGGAAAGTAGTCTTTAGGAAAATCTTTGTTAATATCCCTATAATCAATGCACACGCGGATCGTACCTTGTTTCTTGTTAACCAAAACAAGATTGGAAACCCAGTCAGGTAGAGCCACTGGGTAAATAAAGAGATCTTTAAGAAGTTTCTCAACTTCAAGCTTGATAGCAGCTTCTTTACGCGGGTGGACTGGATGAATTCGCTGCCGGATGGGTTTAGTGTCTGGGTATGTCTTAATATCATGTACAACAATGTCGAGGTCAATACCCGACATTTATTCATAGCTCCATGCGAAGACGTCAATAAATTATTGAAAAAGATACTTGTAGGTGACAACTTCGTCATTGGAACATGAAGCTCCGATATGCGCATTTTCGACAAATCTAGGTTTAATGGATATGTTGAGGGGGATGGTGGGTGAGATATTACTTAAGTTGCCTTCGTAAAACATATCGTGTGTAGACTCAGGAACGGTATAAATGACGGCAATGGTCGATGGAGTCAAGATCCATTAGTAACTCTCAATGGTGTGTTGTTCCAGGAAGATAATGGAACGATGATGTCCATTGTCCCAAGGGGTATCTTCCATGGACATAACAAACATAATCATCTCATCTGTAGGAAAAATGACACGGAATAGATCCGGAGATAAATCACCAAGAGAGGGGGTAGAATGGGTTATCGATTGAATGACTTGATAAGTTGATTCGACCGGACTCAAAGGCATTTGGTCGCCATAGTGAAGATGATCACCGGGGTTGGGTACTATCTATGGGTCATAAGATGCAGGGGTTTCTTGAATAGAGGTGGAAATCATGTTGATCAAGGAAAAAAATGGATGTGGTGGAATGGGGAAAGTACCCATAAAAGAGGAATCTTTAAGAAGACCCACATCGACATTCTCATATCTAGGGGGGTGTTTTTGCAATGAAAAGTACATTGTTGGTATGTGTATCAGAGTTAAAGAAGGCCAATTGGTCCATCGTAATCACTTTTCCCTGATGTGGGAAACGTACAACACATAAAAGAGTGGACACAACTGCACACATGGAATCGATCCAGCTACGTCCAAGTAAAAGGTTGTAATCGAGAGGAGCGTCAAAGACCTCAACTTCAACGTTGACCATTTTTCCTTCTAACGTAATAGGCAACGAAGGGAGGACACCATAAGGATTAAATACAGAGCCATTAAAGACTTTGAGCATGTTGTGTGATTCGTTTAAGGGAGGAGAGACGATGGATTTCCAGCAGGAAATAGACATGACACACGTCGAGGCACCCTCATCAATAATTGTTCTAGAAATGTTCTTGTCGGAGACAATAACTTGTATTTGAAATGCAAGTTAAGGGGGTAACCTTGGAATGTGATATTCCAAGTCAAAAATTATTAAATTTGTATTTGTAGGATCGATTCCACCAACGGATTTCAATAGTTCCTTTCGTTGTGTAGGATAACTTTGAAGGACTTTGAGGGATGACATCGCGGACGATGCTTGGGCCAGATCTTCTACAATACTGTAGTTCTAGGAAGCATGTGCATGAGGATTGAAAGCAAACTTTCGAACGACACCCTTTGGGGGAGGGCGAAGAACTGTATCTAGGCTCAGTTGTTTGAGATGAAGAGGATCATTGGTAGGTGGAGCCGAGGGATATGTTTGGACCAACGAAGGAGGTATTTCATCAACCTTCTCTTTGGAGGAAGAATAATCTTTGGCTCGAATGGTAAGTGTGACGTCATTATTCTTTGAATCACCTACACACATTAAGACATAGGATGTAGTGGAGGGGGAAGGTTGGTCATGAATGACCAATTGGAACTGTTGTTGAGAAGGGAAGGGTTGTGAAAACACAGTCGGGGTAGGCAGTTTCAGGGTCCCTTGAAGGAACTTAGGAACCTTGGCTCGTCTTGGAAAATCCTTAGTGTAGTGATCATCACCACAGATAAGACAAGGGTATCAGGGTTTGCGCTTATCCTTATCGTCAACAAGTTGTGTTTTGGTATTCTCAGATTATGGATTATTTTTATCCTCCTTATTCTTACCCTTCCCTTTTTTGGATTTATTATTTCTGGCAGGGGTAGATTGAACAGAGTTCACCTCAGAAGTCTTGTCGGCGAAAGGAGTAGGAGACGAAGCGTGTTAAACATTAGAAGAAATGGACTTGGGGTTGGTGGTAGAGGCTTGTGTGGAGTGGGTTTGGGCATGGAAAGTTCCAATCACACCATCAACCCCATGAGAAGCAGCAGGAGTAGTTGAAGTAGCAGTAGTAGAAGGACAAGGTGCGTCAGGGAGTAAATCGTACAGAGTACCCGTTTGTGAGTAAACGAGGTCAAGGTATTGAGCACGACTGATCGCATGTTCTTCTGTGACAACTCTACCCATGGCGATGTCACGAATGATTTCATGAACCACTCTACCAGTAACTGATCGAGAAGCTCGATTTTGATGAGACGTCATCTCCATCGCCACTCATGAATGTGATGAGAGATATGAGTGGCTTTGGTTTGTTTGAAAGAAATCAAAATTTCAGTTCCCGTTTTGTAACAGATTGGTAACTGGTAGTGGGTGAGGAAAGCCATGGAGAGGGTGTTAAATTCAGTGAAGAAGACTCATGGTAATTCTATATACCACTTTGCGGCAGAACCTGTGATAGTTCGTTGAAAAATACGTAATCGAATAGAGTCATCCATCAAAGAGTTGGATGAACACCAAAGGTGGAAAGTCATTACATGATTGTTCGGGTCATCTCCCGGTTTACCATCGAACTTAGGAATGTCAGATGGTAGTTTGGTCGGTATTATGGGCCATTGAGGAGAGTGACTGATAGGATCATTTAAAATTCTAGACATATTAGGGAGGTCTAGGGTGGCTAAGAATGGTAACTATCTATTCACGTGGGGGTATTGGTGAATTTGGGGAGGAAGTACTGTAGGTATACCAGTAGGACCGTAAAAAGTTTGCATATAATGTGAAGATCCGGGAAGATTCGATTGTTGGTGTGGAGGCATGTAATTTATAGGGTTGTATTGGTTAGGGTTGTTCCCTTGAACATGGACGTTGGGTAGAGCGTTCGATCCCAAAATGGGATTGGAAGAACCTAGATATGGTTGGCCTGTACTAGGGGGTATGAAAGAGCTAGCTTGAGGCTATTTCCCCTCAGTTGATTGAGGATTATTTTGGATAAGATGGTTCCAATACTGGGCCAAGGCTGCAGGTATGTTCTATCCATAGGGTGGGGTAGATGGGGGTTTCCCTCCAATTGGGGGTTGCATCCCAATTGGGATTTGACCTCCAAAAGGGGATTGCATTTGGCCTCCAGGGTGAAATTGTCCACCAAAAGGAATCTAGTAATTAGGTGTGAAAGGATGGTTGGTTCCACTAGGTTCGGTTCCTCTGATAGGGGATGGAAGAGACCCTCTGGAAGGGGGTCGAGGAAGTGTCAGAATAAAACCAGGAACAAGATGGTTCCCAGAAGGAGTGGAAATGACAGGAGTCCCGGATGGGATTTGTGTAGGAATGGGAATAGAAGCATTCAATGCATGATATCCGGGGGGAAGTGTTGGGGTGAGTCTAGGAAAACGCGGCGTGCCAATGGGGGCTTGGCAAGCCACCGTATTCCTGGTGGGAATAGTCGTAGTATTTGGGACCATTGTATAATGGGCCATTTGAAGGGGGATAGTCAACATATGGTCGACCGGCTGAGCATATGAACCAGGGAAATAATAGGCAGTAGTAAAAGGTATCATGTCTAGATCATATGTTTTGGGAAGCTCAGGTGTGACAGTTATATCAACGCCTGCTCCTGAGCCAAAGAGATCCCGTTTAAAAATTCCAGTAGTCCAAAAAGGATCCTGACCTTCAGGGCCTGTGAAAGATCCAATTGGTAATCCAAAAGACTCAACAACAATTTCTCTGGATGAATTCACTTGAACAATACATCTCATAGAGTCAGGAGGAATTCACAAGCCCTATAGAAAATTTGTAATTCAGAATTGTTCCAAAGAGTCAATTCTTTCAACTCGTGGAGTGGAAATGTCTTGCACTTCACTCTGTTGAGGAGAGCCCTCCAGTGAGTTGGTAGGAAAGGGTAGAGAATCTTCCAGATCTTCTAGGGGTAGTCCTTGCATTATACATGAGTGGTGTGGAGGGTCAATGGTGATTGAGCTAAAATCTTACGAAAGAAAATCTATGGCCAACCTATGGAAACAAACAACACGCACTAGTAAAATCTAGGAATCAAAACCAAGCAAATAATACCTTCCTATTCCAAAGTCACTAGTTGGTGATGAAATCCAATGTTGAGACAAGAAGGGGCTGGGATAGGGTGGAAAAGTTACGTTAACGACCTTCTTAATAGACTTACACCCTGATGCAAGCTCCCACACATAATCGTGGGTATACCCTCCAAGGAGCATGAGTGAATCTATCCAACGTCGATTCCAAGTACTATGAAGAACTACCCCTCCACAGTCACCTTGTGTAAGACTCTAAGAACATAGGGTACTAAAGTTTCCACAAACAACAATGATGCCTGGGGAAACAGTCGACAGTCTGATCCACACACAAGGGAAGGGTATCTAGCCCGAAATCAACTTGATATGATTCCACTCATCATTGTGGGTATACCTTCAAGCGACCCCCGTAATACGTGCAATCTCTACACCGAGATCAACAAAGAAGAGTGAGTAACTCTGTCAATCTCAATGCGACCTCAGGTTTGACGCTTGTGTGAGAAGGGCTTCCCAGGAAAAAATGTTGCAAATGGAATCTAACACTCCCTATCACAAGATACTATTGTGTGTTTTGTGCTTTGGAGAGTGTGTCTCGCTGCCTATTCCAAATCTCTAGCCTAGATAATGTTGGTGTAAAAGAGTCCTAGAAACTTTTACTATTTGAATTTTAAAGTTTCGCAATATTATTAAAGGTTGTTGTTACTCAATAGGGAGACGAGAATGAAACCAATGTTGTGTAAGACTTTGACCCAACAATGCGTGAATAGAAATGAATGATACAAACTTTCATTCGATGAATTCTATCTACAGCAGGGTGTTGGAGCCGCACTTGTTCTTTCACCCTGCCCGAATTTTCAAAGTCTGATACTTGAAATCTGAAGATGTTTTTCTTCTCTTTCCGAACATCATAAAGCTTTCAAATCTTGTCACATGAATAGCGATGCGTTTTTTGTG
>ML798879.1:0-68231 GCA_009831015.1 Picea engelmannii
CATCACCAAGGAGGAATGTTATAAGACTACATTTGCCATAGAGTGGAGATCCTACCAATATACAGTAATTCCATTTGTATTGAAGAATGCCCCAACCATCTTCTCTAGGTTGGTGGTTGAAGCATTCAAAGAATTTTTACATAAGTTTTTAGAAGAATACTTTTATCACTAGACTGTTTTTAGTTTGTTGAAAAATCATATTGAATGTCTAAGGCTAATGATGGATAAATGAAGGTAGTGTCAAATTTATTTAAATTTGAAGAAGTGCATCTTCTTCTCACCATTTGGAGTATTATTAGGACATATTGTATGCAAGAAAGGATTGTTGGTGGATCCATCCAAGATTGCAATTATAGTTGACTTGCCACCACCTACTTTAGTCAAACAACTGCGCATTATGCTAGGACATACTGGCTATTACAGGAAATTTATCAAAGGATATGCTCAGATTAATGAACCAATGGAGAAGTTATTAAATAAAGATTGTCATCTCAGTTGGATAGAAGAATGCCAGCAGAGCTTTGACACACTGAAACAAAAGATAGTAACTGCGCCTATTCTAGTTTTTTTGTATTGGAGCAAGGAATTACATGTGCATGTTGATGCATCTTCCATTGCATTAGGAGAAGTACTGGCACAACCAGGAGAAGGGGACATTGATCATCCATTAGCATTTTCCAATAGAAAGATATCCACAGCTGAAATCAATTACACTACTACAGAGAAAGAGGGACTAGCCATGGTGTATGCATTACAGAAATTCAACCACTACTTGTTGGGAGGAAACTTTAAAATGTTTACTGATCACTACGCACTGAAGTACCTAGTCAACAAGCCAATGTTGGGGGGGGTGAATCTACATATGGCTTCTGTTTTTTCAGGAGTATGATTTTGAGATCATAGTTAAGCCAGGAAAAATGAAAAAAGGACCAAACCACCTGTTGAGGTTGGAGCATGGCAAAGAACCTACCAATCTGGAGGATACACTACTAGATGCACAACTACTCACCATTAGAAATATTAATGACCACTTCGCAGACATAGCCCAGTTCCTTTCAATAGCAATGGCTCTAGGCTAGTACAACTAGTGGTGTGCACTGCAAATGTTTCACTAATAGTTGGTCAGCTACATAAAATGGGACCTAGCGAGATACTAAGAAGATGTGTGATGGAGGCAGAGCACCCTATGATCCTTGAAGAAGCTCATGAAGGAATTGCAGGAGGACATTACGCAGGAAAAGAAACTTTGCAGAAGGTTCTACGAGCTAGCCTTTGGTGGCCTACATTACACATAGATGCTAAAGAATATACCAGAGCATGCGATGTATGCCAGCGAGTTGGAAAACCATCCTGAAGAGATGAGATGCCATTAGCACCACAAATGACCCTATAGGCATTTGAAAAATGGTCCATCGAATTCGCGGGACCTATAAACCCACCAGGAAAGCACACAGGAGCAAGGTATATTATCACTGCGACAAAATACCTGACTAGCTGGGCTGAAGAAAGAGAAGTCAAGGATTGTAGTGTAGCTATAGCTACATGTTTTATATTTGATGACATAATAACTAGGTTTGGATTCCCAAAGGTCCTTATGAGTGATCAAGGTACACATTTCATCAATAAGATAGTTGAAAACCTGACTGAAGATTTTGCAGTCCACCATCAGAAGAGAACACCTTACCATCCACAAGAAAACAGAACGGTTGAAGCATTCAACAAGATCTTGGAGAAAAAATTGATAGATATTTGTAGTGTGAATAGGGATGACTAGGATTTAAGAGTACCAATAGTACTCTGGGCTTATAGAACAACTTGCAAGAAATTAACAATGTAGACCCCTTTCAAGTTTTTTTATGGTCTTGAAGTTGTTTTCCCAATGGATTACTTGGTACCAAGATTAAGAATTGTTTCATTTACAGACATGGATGATACTGGAATTGTTCATGAGAGGCTAGAATAGTTGGTCGAACTAGAAGAAGACAGATTCATTACAGGCTTCCATCAACAAATTCAGAAGGAACGAGAAAAGGCCTACCATGATACACACATCAAGAAGAAGATATTCAAGCAAGGTGATTTAGTGCCGGTATATGACAGTAAGTTTATCAAACACTCTGGGAAGTTAAGAACGCATTGTCTTAGACCATATGAGATTTCCTATGTTACAGAAGGAGGAGCTACGTAGCTGAAGACATTGAAAGGAGACTAGAAGGAAGGCTTGGTGAATGGGAGTCAGTTGAAATTGTACTATGAAAACTAGCTACCTCACAACTCTCAGTAGAATCAAGAAAACAAGGGTCTAGGTACCAGGTGCAATTGAAACTAGGTACCAGACATAGAAAAAACAGTTTGTGCAAGGATGGAAAGGAGGCATAAAGAAGAAAGCAAGGGTTTCATTGCATAGTCAAAATTCAAAGTAAAAAAAGAGGATCAAAGCTCAAGTGCCTCAGGATGAGTCATAGGTGAGTGTTGAGGGCCTGTTGGCCCTTCGTTATGGAAGGAAGCAGAGAATGAGGAAGAAAAGGTAAAAATTGAGCTTCACGGGAGACACAATGACTGTCACTAGGTCGAAGTGAGAAAAAGAACAGAAAAGATGGAGCAAAGTGCGGAAAAGCAAGTTTTTGGATGAGGAGATTGAGGATGACAGATTAGCAAGGAAGATAGACTGAGGACAACTCAAGAAGTGGAAAAAAGCTAGTATTGGATGCTTTGGAGCACCATGAGATGAAGAAGGAAAGACAGGTTGGTGAAACTTGAAAAAAGAGGGTCAAGTCGACCTAGGGTTTTAGACACCTAGGGTTTTGGTAATTAGGGCTTTAACACCTAGGTTTTGACCTGAGGTTGTCAGTAAGGGATTGTAATGTATAAATAGAGGACGAAACCCAGGTCGGGGTGGTACGATAATTGAGACTTGTTATTGATTGTTGTTCATTAGGAGAATATTGTATTAAGGGTGAGATAAGTGTTGAGAGAGAGAGCCTTATGGTATTATAAGATCTTCAGCTGGATGTGAAGATCAAGTCCTATAGCTGGGTGCATAGGAAGGGGGAGAGAAAGAGAGAAAGAGAGAGAGGATATACAGGCCAAGAGAGCATATCAGAACTGTAAGATTTATCTTAATATATCATAAATATAGTTCTGTGGACGTAGCCCTAGAGAGAGGGTGAACCACGTACATATGTTGTTGTGTGTGAGATTGATGCTTGAGCTCTCTCGTCGTTATATTTTTATCTGCATTATTGTATTAGATCAGATCTATAGTTGTGAAGGATAGATCTATCTATTTGAATGATAGATGCATGTTGTGTTGTTGTTGTAATAAGAACCACTTGACATTCCCCTGGTTGTAGACATTTCTATCCTGCAAACCCCTCATAGTTGCTTCGGGTGAGACTGCATCTGCTTCACAGGTGTTGCCAAAAGGGCCAGTATCTAGGGCTTGTTGGTGCACTCTTGGAGATGAACCCTGGGTCTTCCCCTATGCCAACAATGCCACTTCACATTCTAGAAGATTTTCCTTCTAGAAACTTCATTAAACTTCTTCATTTTCTTATCTTCAAGCATCGTCGCACCCTGCCCATATAGAAGCATGCAGAAATCCCACGGGTCAAGCATAGAGCAGCCTATGGAAATCAAGGATTTTCGCACTGTGTACCACTATCAACCTGCGGCGTCATTCTAAAAATATGCCTTGTAGGGGGAGAATTCATCCATTTTCCTCATGTGAAAGATTGTTTTGGAAGCCTGAACACATGCCTATGGGTTCATCATCAGAGTGACCAAAATAATGTGTAACAGAATTCCCCCCAAACTATGAGACTGGAACATGAGACAGTCGAAATACTTTGTAAAATGCATGTGTGTGTTGGGAACAAGGAGCACACCAATCAGGAACCCCAAACAATCAAGCATCTACATAGAATTATACCATTTATGAGGTAGGAATTCCCTTTCTCAGATTACAAGTGATTGAAATCATAAATGCAAGTCATGGACACCAATTATACACCAGGGATCCATGTCATCAAGATTCTACATAGCCACCAAAAATACACCGTGGATCTATGTATTAGAAAGTGTAAATTCAGACACAGTTACGAGACATAGAAAGTGGATTTGTGTGTCAATTAAAATCATAAATACTCCATTGCAACCTGGGCCAAAAAGATAAGATCCAGGGTATTCAATCCCATCGTCTGTAAGTACGAATCTAACCATGTGATTACAGGTGTTCAAGTCGAACATGGTAGAAGCCACTTGATTATCGGTCATTGATGAAAACTATTAACAAGTGCGAGGTAAATCACCATTGATGTCAATGACTCCCATGGTAACTTAGTACAATCCAACGAATGTGAATAAATGAGATGAAGTCAAACACTCGATGAAATATCTTGATTAGGGACCAATGATGTGAATCCACTGTCAAGAGCAAAGAAACTTGCCATTGAGGCATGCAGGCTCTAAGGTACTAAATGATTTCTAAGTCTTGTTCCTGGATGATGATTTGAATTCAACAGGAAATGAATCATCATAGGAGGCCCTTGATGTATCCATCATCAGTGACACAAAATAATTAACAAATTTAGGGTAGATCAAAGTATGAAAAATGATTCGAAACTGACACAGGCAAGGCCGACATGGTAAGAAATGACAATGCAAATGGCCAACTTGAAGGAGGACTTGTTTAGACTTCTCTTGAACATATGAATGACATGACACTTCTCTTGGCATCATTGACTCAAATACAACCCAAGATATGAATTCTAAGAAGGACAGACGAGAGACAAATGGATTTCCCAACCCGGATTCAAATGACGAAGGGGGTGTCATGTTCAAGAGCGACTAGTATTGCCACTAACACAAGTACATAAACACATCTCTTTCCCAAATTTTCCCCCGCCATTTCTAACGAGTACCTATTTATTTTTACGCAATATTGAGGAGGATAACATATGCTTGTTGATGTAAGCTCATCCTTCAGATGAGTCCCTCATAGTACTTTTAACGAACCCTAAGAAGGAGTGGTTCGGTCCCATGTGGGTCTTTCGATGTTTATTTAATGAGTCCAAAGATAGAAAACTCGAGGGTTTTTCATGTTTATAGAGTTTGAAAAACACATTAAAGAGAACTCTCTCAGTTCCTCTTTTGTAAAATAATTTGACAGGACCGAAAAAGTGATAAACTATTTCCCATTGGATGTTTTCATCAAATACTTTTACAAGTGTGAAAAGAACAAGGTCGCTTGACAATATTTTTGTTTTTATGGACTGTGAAAAGAGCTTAAAGGGTAATCTGTGGGTTTCTCTTTTCATGTTTCCATGTTGAGTGAGAAATAATGACAAAATTATACTCGATTGTGTTCTCATTGAATTTCGAGCACGAGAACAAACAAATACTAGGATCGAGGTTTTTCTAAAAAAAACCCTAAAAAGGACTAGTAAAGTGAATCAAAAAACACCCATATGACATTGTTCAAGACTTTAGTCTTTTCACCTGTGAAAAAATAAAAGACTCATGGAACCATTAGACCTTTAAATAATGATAAAATGCATTAAAATAATAAAATATTATTTAGAAAAAGAAAAAAGTTGAATAAATAGGGGTAAAACTTCTCATTTGCATTTCATTCCAAATTTGTCTAGAAACCCTGTTTTTACCTCTTTTTTGGCTGTCGATTGCGAGAAGCACAGGCTACCATTCAAAAATGTTCTTCGTCAACATGGTAAGCTCATCATCCCCTTATTTTTCAATCGATTAAAATGCATTTGTTTTGGTTAAAAAGTGGTTTTTGGGTGAGTTTTTGGGCCGATCGATGTGCACTAGGGCCGTCGCAGGTGGCCAATATCGGGACTTGCGGAAATCAAGGATTTTTCTAGGTTCCCTATGGCTCACTTGTAGAAACCCCACACTTTATCCAAAGCTTTCTTGTGGCGTCCGAAAGTCCAAAAATTTTCCCACACATTTTCTCAAAAAATAAATTCAAATGCAACGTTTGAAGATGCTAATCCCTTTTTCTCGCTTCCATGTAGGTTTTTGATTTCCAAAATTTTGGAATAGAGAGAACGGGAACATGAGGATGATGAATTTGAGGATTTCAATGATCTGGGGACCGTCAATGCCCTACGACAGTGTGGATTATTAAAAAAAATTAAAATCCAGGGCATGAGAGCCTAGTTGAGGTTACTAGAATGCCTGGTCCGCATGTAGGATGTAGACGAATAGGTGTTTCATGTGGGTGTCCATGTTTTTTCCTTGGATATTGAAGAAATCTACTTTTTGTCAGGATTGTCTCATTGTAGAGCACATGTGACCTTAACAGGATGTGGTGGTGGTGGTTTTTCGATGAGTGAATACATTCGTCGGTACTGTGAACCCGAGGCCGAAAGGCACAAAGGTAAGGTAGTCATCAGAGGTGTTCGTTATTTGACTCTCCATACCATTTTTTTTACCATTGCATGGATGGCGGAAAGTGCATCTCTGCACATGGCCCTCCAAATTTATTTCCAGTATGCCATGGAATGCAAAAAAACTCGTGTGTTCAACTGGTATGATGGTCTTCTTCGCAGTATGAAGATTCAGTTAACCAAGAGTAAGAACGGGGACTTGAAGAAATTTGGGTATGGGTCCATTTTGGTATCTTTCTTCCTAGAAAGAGTCTCTCATTTGTGCCTATAGGTAGAGTGGGGTATACCAACACCATGGGATCCGAGGATGAAACGACGGTGTGATCTTATGGCACGGCATGTAGCGGGGCCCATTGTGAAATACAATGATACATTCTTTGACTGGTTGAGTCCCCAAATATTGATGATTGGTGACTATGCCTATGCCATATTGGAGTTTTGAGGTGACCCCGATCTGGTTTTACCTGAGGGTTCTCAGTGGGGGGATCTAGGTAAGAAAAACATTTTTCTTTGTATGATGTTTTTATGAATTTTTTAATAATATAATATGTTTCTTATGTTCTCTATCCAAATACTAATAAAAACATTTGATCATGCAGATGTAATACCACACTGTCCTACAATCTCATCCCCCATTCATAAGTGAGGGGAAGCATTTGTAGTAGCTAGATGGGATGCTGACGACTATGAGGAAATCGAACAAAATCTGGAAGGTTTGACAAGGAGCATCTCGGACATCTCGATCAATGAGATACCAAGGCATTATCAGTGCCACACTATAGGCCTGTCTGGTTCTCTCAGTCGACTACTCCATAGGGTGGCACAGGAAGTAGTATGCTACTGTGAATAGCATCCATGATGCTCTTTTGTAAAAGTCATCGACTTCAAGTTTTGATATTTTGGTCTTTGGACAGACAACACTTTTTGTATATATATATACATGAAGCTTCTACCGACATACTTTGCTTTATATACAACATGTGAGGTGTGATTGGATTTATAAATGTCTCAAATGTTTTTCCAACACATAATTAGCTAATGTGTCAGTTAATGTATTTAGACATCTAGGAATGTGTTGATACTCAATGTAATCAAAGTAATGCTCCAAGATATGAATTCGTAAATATACCGTAACAAAGTAGGACTTTAGATAGTATAAATGTTACTTAACTGTAGCACTACTAGCTGCGAGTCAAGTCGTACAACCATTCGTTGAATCCAAAGTGAAATAGCATCGGTCAACAATTGGATGACTACATTATATTCTATGATATTGTTGGTTTCCTGACTGAGGCAGACAACTTGTAGACTGATAAGTTCGTTCGTGGGTGCATAGATTTCCCAAGCGGTAGAAGCTAGGTTCTGAGTAATACAACTAGCACCATCGGTGAAGCCAATGTAGGGTAGAGAATATGTCAACATGTGGAAACCAAGCACAACACAAGGTAAGTATTTGGGGTTCGAAACCAAATAATGAAAATCACACAAAAGTAGCACACAAAAAGTATGATACAGTAAAAATGCAAAAACTCATGCAAAGATAGTCTAAGCATAGTACTTCTTCAAGTAAATCCCATTTATGGTCTCACTCAAAGGAATTCCATCATAATATACTAACTCCTAAGCTCCCTTATCCAACACTCATTTGACGATATAAGGGTCGCGCCACATAGCCTCGAATTTTCTGGCTCCTAGTAAATCACGATCCTAGTCATAAAGGAAAACTAGATCACCTTCGTAGAAAACACCCAGCCTGACATGTTTGTCATATTGGGATTTTACACATTTCTTTTGGGTTCAATAACCAGGGTGGCATCACGACGGTTTTTTTCTAATCACATCAGATACAGTAGATAGTCTTCCTCGGTAGAGGTATTGGGAAGGAGTTCAATGGCTAGCTTCAATGACGGTATCTCACATTCAATCGGCAGAACAAATTCATTACCATACACTAATTGAAAAGGCGTAAATCTTGTAGCAGACTTCACAAATGTTTGATATGCCCACAGTGTTGAAAACAACATCGTGTGCCAACTTG
Source organism: Picea engelmannii (assembly GCA_009831015.1). Taxonomy (NCBI): domain Eukaryota; kingdom Viridiplantae; phylum Streptophyta; class Pinopsida; order Pinales; family Pinaceae; genus Picea; species Picea engelmannii. Next base: position 8,449 of record ML798879.1, read on the forward strand.
TCTTGTGAAGTGTTATTATCTGTCAAAGCATAATGATGAGAACATTATTTATCGCTTCTACTTCGGCATTGGCCTGTGGATAGTAGGGAGTCGATTATTCATGTTGAAGACCCAAATTTTCGGTAATCTTGGACATCATGAAATTTTGAAAATGGCTACCGTGATCAGTGATGATAGCTTGCGGGATTTCGAAACATGTGAGGATATGATTGAATATGAATAGGGCTGCAGTTTTTTCGGTATTGTCGAATGTAGGCATCGTCTCGGCCCATTCTGTGAAATAATCCACAACTACAATGATGTATCCATGCCCCCTGACCGAGTGAGGGTTACACATCATGAAATCAATACCCCATTTCGCGAAAGGTCCAACGAAAACTACAGGGTGTAAAGGAGCAGGATGCGATCTTATTTTTTTGTTGTATGTTTGGCAAGCGTGGAATTTTTGGATGGAAATAATACAGTCTTTGAATAAAGAAGGCCAAAAATACCCTCCTTGTAAGATCTTTTGGGTAGTAGCATACCCGGACATGTGACCACCACATGCTCCAGAATGGCATTCATTCAAGGCTTTCTCAGCCTCATCATAGGTGAGACAGCATCAGAAAATAGAGTCAACTCCATGGTGATAAAGAGTGTCACTGAGGATAATGTACTAGTGGGCTTGATAATGTATACGACGACGGTCAGCGCTAGACAAATCGGGCTGGAAATTCTGAGTCTAGAGATAAATAATGATATTCCCATACTAAAGGTCATCAGAACTGATCAGAAAAAGGGATTCGTTGGGTAAATAATATGCTTCTACATTCTCTGTCTCAGTATAGGGAAGGTCACATATTAGTTCGACAATCACCAAGGATTTATTAGACTTAGCGCGTTCGAATTCTAATTCAAACTCCTAGAGAATCACTATCCATTTGGAGTATTTTCCCCCTAGCAATTGATGTGTAAGAATGTGTTGCATAGGGTTGCAATTGGAAATTACAGTGGTCTTGCGTAATAGAATATAGTGATGGAAATGTTGGACATCCTGAATAGTTGCAAAGGCTAGTTTTTCAACATGTAAGTACTTGCCTTTGGTAGTCGTGAGACTCTGACTCAAATAATAAATGACATGTTCTTCATGTAAATCATCTTCTTGGACTAGAATCATGGCAATGGAAGAGTCTGAAGCAGTGAGATAAAGGAAATAATTTTGACTATAATCAAGTGGGAAACATAGTGGGGTATGAGTTAAAATTGGTTTCAAATCTTTGAAGGCTTTGTTGGCAGTGGTGTCCCATACAAACTCAGAACCTTTCTTCAATAGTCGAGTAAATTCGAGTGTTAACTCAACGTAGTTTGGCATAAAACGACGTAAAAAGTTTTCCTTCCCTTGCAAACTTTGCAGCTAGTGAAGTGTGGAAGGAGGAGGGATATTGAGAATCGCCTCGACCTCAAAGGATCTACCCTGATCCCCTGACATGATACAATAAAGCCTAGGAGTCAGCTAAAATCCACACAAAAGACACATTTATGTGGGTTTAAGCGTATACGATAGAACCAACAACGAAGGAAAATGGCTCGGAGGTGTGTTGAATGATCACTATGATGCATCGAATGCACTGGAAGGTCATCTAGATATGTCTATAAAAATTGTTTAATATCATGAAAAGAATAACACATGGTATGTTGAAACGTCACACCAGAATTCTTTAAACTGAAGGATATTTTCCGATAGGAAAAGGTACCCCAAGGACAAATGAAAGTGATTTTGTGTTGATCTGCAAGTAAGATATTGATTTGATTATATTCGGAGAAACCATCCATCAAAGAGACTATTTCACTTCCAATACAATCGTCGATGATTTGGTCAACGAAAGGGGTAGGAAAGTTGTCCTTAGGACAAGCTTTGTTTATATCCCTATAATCAATGTAGACACGAATAGTACCTTGTTTCTTGTTAACTGGAACTAGATTGGATACCCAATCAATCAAAGCCACAGGATAAATAAAGCTAGCTTTAAGAAGTTTTTTGAATTCAAGCTTGATAGCAGCTGCTTTATGGGGGTGGATCGGGCGAAGTCTCTGCCAGACGGGTTTAGCACCCGGGTAGGTCTTAATTTCGTGTACAATGATATCAGGGTCAATCCCCAACATTTCTTCATAGCTCCAGGTGAATATGTCACGAAACTCTTGAAAAATGGACTTATATGTGACAACCTCATCGGTGGAACATGAATCTCCGATATGTACATTTTCAAGAACTCCAGGTTTAATAGATATGTCGAGGGGGATGGTGGGTGAAATGTTACTCAAGTTCCCTTCATATAACACATCGTGTGTGGACTCAGGAAAAAAAGAAATAATGACAACGGTCAACGGAGTTGAGATTTGTTGGTAACTCTCTAAGGTGTGTTTCTCCAGGAAGAGGATGGAATGATGATGCCCATCATCCGATGGAGTGTCTTCCATGGACATAACCAACATGATCATCTTGTCTGTGGGAAAAATAACGTGGAACGGGTGAGGAGATGAATCATCCAAAGAGGGAGTACAAGCTGATTGAATGGCTTGGTAAGTGGATTCAACTGGACTTAAAGGCATCTGGTCACCATAGCGAAGATAATCACCGGGTTCGAGTACTATCCATAGGTCAAAAGACGCGGGGGTTTCATGGAAGGAGGTGGAAATCATGTTGATCGAGGAAACCAAAGGAGGTGGAACATCGGATGGAGGGATCAGACACATACACATCAAAGTTGAGTCTTTTAGTAGACCCACACCGACATTCTCGTACCCAGGGGGTGTCTTTGCAATGAAAGGTACATTGCTAGTACAAGTATCAAAATTGAAGAAGGCCAGTTGGTCTACTGTAACTACTTTTACCTAATGTGGAAAACGCACGATACAGAAAAGAGTAAGCACAACAACATGCATGGAATCGATCCAGCTACATCCATGTAAGAGGTTGTAATTGAGAGGTGCATCAAAGACCTCAACCTCAACGTTGACTGATTTGCATTCTAGCATAATAGGCAACAAAGGGAGTATATAGTAGGGTTTAAATCCAGAGCCATTAAAGGCTTTGAGGGTGTTGTGTGATTCATTTAAGGGAGGAGAGACAATGGATTTCTAGCAGGCAACATACATGACGCACGTCGAGGCACCCTCATCAATAACATTTCTACAAATGTTCTTATCTACGACAACAACTTGTATCTGAAATGCGAGCTGAGGGGGTAACCTTGGAATGTGATCTTCCAGGTCAAAAATTATCAAATTTGTATCTGTGGTGTCGATTCCACTGAGAGCATTCAATAGTGCCTTGCGTTGAGTGGGACAACTTTGAAGAACTTCGAGAGTTGACATTGTGGAGGGTGCTTGTGCCAGATCTTCTACAATATTGTAGTTCTAAGAAGCACGTGCATGAGGATTGAAGGCATACTTTTGAACCACGCCCTTGGGAGGAGGGCAAAGGAATGTATAGGGGTTCGGTCATTGGAAATGAAGAGGATCGTTGGTAGGTGGAATTAAAGGAGGTGGATGAACCAATGAAGGTGTAGTGTCTTCATCTTTCTCTTTAGAGGAATAATAATCTTTGGTCCAAGTGGTAAGTGTGATGTCATCCTTCTTTGAATCATTGGTACATATAAGGATGTAGGAGGTAGTGAAAGAAGAAGGTTGATCATGGATGACCAATTGAGCCTATTGTTGAGAAGGGAAGGGCTGAGACAAGATGGCAGGTGTAGGAGGTTTTGGGGTCCCTTGGAGGAACTTTATGACCTCGACACGTCTTGGACAATCCTTCATGTAGTGATCATCACCACAGATAAGGAAAGGGTAGCGAGGTTTGCGTTTGTCCTTGTCATCAGCAGTTTGTGATTTGTTCTTGTCGGACGGTGGGTTGTTATTTTTATCCTCCTTATTCCTACCCTTTCCTTTTTTATATTTATTCTTACCGGTAGGATTTGATTGAACAACGTTCACTTCTGAAGTTTTACCAGTGGGAGGAGTGGGCATTAGAGAAGTTTCAACATTAGAATAATGGGACTTGGAGTTGGTGTGAGGGGTTTGCGCAGATTGAGGTTGAGCATGGGAATTACCTATCAAACCATCAACAACATGAGAAGCTGGAGAGGTTGTTGAGGTGGTCGTGGTAGAAGGATGAGATGCATCAGGGAGCATATTGTAAAGAGTACCCATTTGCAAGTAAACGAGATTGAGGTACTGAGCACGAATGATGTCATGTTCTTCTGTGACAACTCTACCCATGTAAATGTCATGAGAGATTTCATTCACAAAGGATTTTGTGAACCATTCTGCCAATAACTGATCGGGAAGATCAAGTTTGGTTAAACGTCGTCTTCGTCTCCACTCATGAATATGATTAGAGATGTGAGTGGCTTTTTTTTTCTTGAAAGAAATCAAAATATTGGTTCCCATTTCATAACATATTGGCAACTGGTACTGTGTGAGGAAATCCATGGCTAGGATATTAAAGTCGATGAAGAATCCTCGTGGTAATTCTATATACCACTTCACTGTTGAACCCATGAGAATTCGTTGAAAAATACATAATTGAATGGAGTCATCCATCAAAGAGTTGGATGAGCACCAAAGGTGAAAAGTCATTACATGATTGTTCAGATCCTCTCCTCATTTACCATCAAACTAAGGAATGTCCGATGGTAATTTGGCTAGTATGACGGGACAATGAGAAGAGTGATGGATAGGATCATTCAAAATTCTAGACAAATTAGGTAAGTCCAAAGTGGCTAAAAAGGGCAACTGTCTATTCACTTGAGGATACTGGTGACTTTTGGGAGGAAGCCCTGTCATTATACTAGTAGGACCATAAGCAGTATGCACATAATGCATAGGTCCTGACAGATCATCTAGTGATGAGGAGGCATGTAGCCCATGGGGTGGGATTGGTTAGGGATGTTTCCTTGAAAAGGAGTACTGAACTGAAAGTTTGGACCCCAAGTGGGATTCAAAGAACCCGAATATGGCTGACCATATTTAGGGGGCACATAAAAACTAGCCTGAGAAGTTTCCCCCCCACAGGGTTGTGGGTTGCCTTGAACACGAAGGTTCCAAAGGTGAGCTAATAAGTTTGATGTATTCAGTCTAGATTGTGAATTATAAGTTCCAACCTGAGATTGTCCTCCATATGGAGGCGGTGCCCCAATTTCAGTTTGTCCCCCAAATTGAGGTTGTCCCCCGGCATAATATTTCCCTCTAGCGGGAATCTGGTAACCGGAAGTGAGTAGATGATGAGTGTTTCCAATCGGATTGGAGCCACTAGGTCCAGACCCGCCATAAAGAGGTGGATAAGACCCTCCGTAGACGACCAGGTTACGTGTGGGAAAATAAATAGAAAAGGCATTATGCCCAAGTGGAACTTCGAATGGAACTTGGGTATGGATGGTAGCAGAAGAATTCAAAGCCTGATACCCAAGGGCGAGTGAAGGGGTAGGTCTAGAGGAACGTGATGTACCAATGGGAGCATGGTTAACCACTGTATTCCTGGTGGAAATAGTCATATCACGAGGGACCATCGTAGAGTGGGCCATTTGAAGAGGGATAGTTGAACTAGGACTAACTGGCTAGGTGTCTGAGCCAACGAAGAGATATGCAGTTGTACTAGAAAAATAACCTAGGGATACTGAGAGGGTACCAAACGTTTCGGGTAGCTCAGGGATGGAAACTATATCTGCTCCTGCCCCAAAGCCATAAAGGTCTCACACAATGCAAGGTGGGATTCTAACTATGTCAGTATTCCAAAAGGGATTGTTGGCTCCAAAAAGTATGGTTAGTATTCCAGAAGTATCAACAACAAGTTCCCCAACTAAATTCATTTGGAGAAAACATCTTTCGTATCTAGGAGGGATGCAGAAAGCTTCCATGGAATTGGACATAACTCGGAAACTCTCCAAAGAGGCAGAACCTTACTCTCGTATGGTGGTGGTATCTTGGACCTCACTTTGTTGAGGAGATCCCTCTGATGCATGAGAGCTTATAGGGATAGAATATTCCATATTTTTTTGGGGAAGTCCCTGTACCTTGTGTGAATGGCAGGGAGGGTCTATGTTGGTGGAACCAAAAATTCTGCGAAAAAAATCTATGGCCAACTACAAAAATAAAAATCACTCACTAATAAAATCTAGAGTTCAAACCAGGAAAACAAACCTTCTCATTTTGAAGTCACTAATTGGTGATGAAATACAACGTCGTGAAAATGAGACAAGAAGGGGTTGGGCTAATATGGAAAGGTTACATTGATGACCTGCTTAACGGACTTACACCCTAGTGCAAGATCCCAACCATAATCATGGGTATACCCTCCAAGGAGTCCGAGTGAGTCTGGCCAACACCGATTCCAGGTACCATGAAGACTTTCCCCTTCACAGTCACCTTGTGTAAGACCCTAAGAATATAGGCTACTAAAGTTACCACAAACAACAATGATGCCTGAGAAACAGTCGACAATCTAATCCACATGCAAGGGTAGGGTATCGAGCCCGAAATAAACTTGAAAGGCTTCCACTCATCATTGTGGGTATACCTTCAAGCGACCCCCATAATATGTGCAATATCTACACTGAGATCAACAAAGCAGGGTGAGTAACTCTGCCAATCTCAATGCGACCTCAGGTTTGACCCTTGTGTGAGAAGGGCTTCCCAGGACAAAATGTTTCAAATGGTTTTGAACACTCCCTATCACAAGATACTACTGTGTGTTTTGTGCTTTGGAGAGTGTGTCTCATAGCCTATTCCAAATCTCTAGCCTAGCTAATGTTGGTGTAAAAGAGCCCTAGAAAATAAAATTTAATAATTGAGTTTTAAATTTCGCAATGTTTTTTAGAGGTTGTTGTTACTGAGGTAAATGAGAATGAAACCAATGTTGTGTAATACCTAGACCCAATAATATGCAAATAGAAATGAATGATGCAAACTTTCATTCAATGAATTCTATCTATAGTAGGGAAAAGGTATCTTTCTGGAACAATGAGAACAATGATGTACAATTCCTTTTCTTTGAATGCAATACCAAACAATCATGAATAATGTAATTTCTCTATTTGTTCTCTTTCAATTTTTTGAATGGAAATATTTTCTATATAAATGATTACCTAAAATACTAAAAGACTTTAATTTCCCTTTCAAAAACCAAAACAGGGATGGGATTAAGAAAGGATGAGCAATCAATGAAAATAAAACACTCAACAAGCACCCAAATCGATATTTCAATGAAGATAAAAATAAATAATGACAAGAAAGTGTTTCTTCAAATGCGAATGAAAAAATGACTTCCTAATCATCAAGCAATCTGGAACACGTAATCAATCCAAAAAATTCACATCCAATCAAAGACTTGTAACCGAACAAGCACTCAGACACAAGGTTAGATATTATGCCCTTGTCGATACAAATAAAAAACGAAAAATTGGAAAAAGACTAAAAGAGAGGCATTCGATCTTCGAAACCAATCAACAACAAGTCAAATGTTTAGAAAATAGTCGTATGTTGGTATTAAAAATCCCTCCCAATTGACTAAATCAAAAATTGGGCATAGACAGAGGTCAAGACCCAACTCAACAAATTTCACAAACGTCGTCGCAGGCTGGTAGCATAGCACAGTGCAGAAATGGAGAGTTTTCGCAAACCAAAACTAGATAGGGTGCAGAAATCCTGCACTGAAGTAAATGCCCAAGGTGTGGAAATCAATTTTTTCTGCAAACAATGTAAAGGGTACAGTGCGGAAGTGTTTGTAAATCAAGAAAATTTTAAAAGAGGGTAAAGAACCTAAGTAGACTTTTGAAACCAAAGGGCCTGAATGAATCTCCCACAGACTCAGAGACTGATTTCAAGTGAAAAGAATAGGTAAAGAGAAAATGGCCAACAAAAAACCACAATCAAGTCGTTCCCGAGTGGAGACGCCAATTTTTCTATTGGATAAATCGATGAATGTGGACATAAACTAATATCCCTGGATCCACTTGGATCTAGAACAAAACAAGACGGGACATGACGCTTTCCCTAGGTTGCTACCATTGAATTTATCACCAAAGAAGGAATGTATGACATAACTTTATACATCACTTCTTTATATCTCTCTTGTCCCTACTTCACTTCGGTGCTCTTGTGAGATCAGATCTATAATGACACAAACCAACCAAAGTCAAAGCAACAATTGTAGATTCAATGGAGACGTAAACATGTGATCAAGGAATCATGTAATAAAACGATAATGATTTTATGGGAAAGAAACATGTCGTTGTATCATATTAAGTAAAAGTGGAAGATATAACCAGATTGCCTTGATGTCACAGTTTCCCTTTCGGTGATCCTTTGTTCCAACACACACATACACTTGCTCTGAATTTTCATGAAGACACTCCACAAATATTGATGGACAAATGGAGGCCTCAAGCATCAATTATATTAGGATTCTTCACACAGTCTTTAGACTATTCTTTGCTCAATATTGCTTGACCTTGCTTAAACTTTTCCATGAGAAATCCATTATTATATAGGAGAAGGTGAAGTGGTTACTAGGATGAGGATGATCCCACCAAATCAGAGAAGCCAGTAATATCACAACCATGTGGACGCCACTTCACATTCTAGAAGATTATCCTTCTAGAAACTTCGTGAAACTTTTGCATTTTCTTAGCTTCAAGTGCCACCACACCCTGCCCATATTACAACATGCGAAAATCTCGTGGGTCATGCACAGAGAAAACTGCAAAAATCAAGGATTTATGCATTGTGTACCACTGTCATCCTACGGCATCATTCTAAAAATGTGCCTTGTAGGGGAAGAATTCAGCCATTTTCCTCATGTGAAATATTATTTTAGAATCCTGAACGCATGCCTATGGGGTCATCATCAGAGTGACCAAAATAATGTGTAACACATATATCAGATTTGTTGATGGATGCAATTGGTATTTTCTTATTGGTATTTGGCATATGGGTATTGGTCTTTTGGTTGTGATGTGTTGTTGAAGTTGTTGGTTTAGCTTTAGGCTACATAACAATGAGGTTGTGGCACATGGTTTGATGTAAGGTTTTATGGTATTTGGTTAATGGATAGAGTGATGAACTGTTAGATAATGTTTGATGGTTATATTGGTGTATGTCTTTGGTATATGGTTGAGGTACATGTTGGTTACATAGTTGAGATAAGTAGTTGATGAGTTGGCACATACATGAGGTGTATAGTTGATGATGTTGGTACATCTTGAAGACTCATAGTTGATGTGCAGCTGATGCATGGTACATGTTGGTTTAGGTTATTGGTACAGGTTGTGTGGTGCAAGTTGATTGGTACAGGTTGTTACATGTTATTGGTACAGGTTGACAGTGACAGGTTAACAGTGGTAGTGGTTGATTCAGTGACAGTGGCAGGTTAACAGTGGTAGTGGTTGATTCAGTGACATTAAAAGGTTAACAATGGTAGTGGTTGATTCAGTGATAGTGATAAGTTGTCTACATTTGGCATTTATATTTCAGGGCAGTTGGACAGGGCAAGGATAGGTGGTTTTAGCCACCTTCTAGTTGTAGCTGAAGAACATAGGGGGTTGCATCCTCCTTCTGGTTATAGCCAGAAAATTGGTGAGTTGGTTCTTCCCTTAGGTTGTAGCCTAAGAAACTAGGGGATCAGAGCCTCCTTCCAGTTGCAACTGAAAAACAAAGGAATTTGGTGCTTCCAATGAATGTAACTCTTAAAGACATATAAGAAAAAACATTCCATGGTTTTCTCCCAAGTTGGGTTTCCACATAAAACACTGGTGTACTGTGTGTGTATGATTTCTCATCTGTTCATTGTTTATTTACTCTACAATTATTGGATGATAATGCTACATTGATATAACACTTGCATTTTGTGGTTGAAAAGGATTGAATTTGTCTATTAGTGATTCACCCCCCTCCCCTCTCAGTAATCCAACATGAGCTACACTAAATACTCACTGCCTGTGAAATGATAACATAAAAAGAGAACCCAGTCACAAAGGAAGCAACATTCAAAGCATCCAAGAAGATAAAGAAAAAGAACAATAAAAACCCAAAGTTAGATTGTAACTGCAGCGATGATTCAGAGGAAGATGAAGAAATGGAAAACTTTGTAAGAAAACTCCAAAGAGGGACCGATAAATACAAAGGTAATCTTCCATTGAAATGTTTTAATTGTGGTAAAATTGGTCATTTTTAAAATAAGTTTCTTTATTCCAAGAAGTCAGATAGTTATGAAGAGGAAGATCCTAAGAAATAAAAGAAGTATGAAAGGGAAATAGGAAAGATAAAAAGAAACTCTTCAAGAAAAATATCTACTCAAGAGAAGACAGTTCCTCATATGATGAAGATGATGAAAGAAACAATGATTCAAAAAATGTATTATTTATGGCCAGGGAAAATCAGAAAGGAAACTCTGATGGTCCCGAAGAAGAAGGTGAAGACGATCTCAAAGAAGAATTAATTAGTGCCTTATAAGAATTAAGGAAAGAAAGAAAGAAAAAAAAGTCACTTGAGGAAGAACTAAATATAAAAGGAGCCCTAAATTTCAAGTCAGAGGAATTCAACAAGATAATCACGAGGTTGAAATTCCAGGTAGAAGAGGATCAAAGGATTGAAAAAATACTTTGAAGTCAGCTAGAATGGAAGGAGAATATGATTGAAAGGTTGGAAGTGTAGAAATTTTGATACAAATTAATGTATTCCTACGATTCTCCTGATCTAACAATTTCTGCCACTTGTTAAATCCAGAATCACTTCTACTATTATTATTGCAGAAGCAATTAAACCACGATCACAACCACAATGCACAAAGTGAAATATCAATAACACACAACAAAGAAGTTTTACTGGGAAATCATAAAGCTAAAAACCCCACTATCATATATTATGTATATCATGAATCATGAAACAATCTCATACAAAACTCTAATCCAAGAGCTCTCAGTACAATACAATCATCTCACACTGTCATACACAAATCAACAAATACCTATGCCAATTTTTGTGTACAAACAACTTGCCTCCTCTGCAGAATCTCTACAATCCAAATTCTCTCGAACATACGAATTGCCTCGTTTGCACATGCTCATAAGAATATCCACTGCATGTGTGAACAAATCACAACTGATAGCCAAATTGTCCCTTTCACCTATTATCTCAATTGTATCTCCATTGGAACTGACATGCATGTAGTTAACCGTGGTGAATCTTCAATTGCATGTGAGTTCACTGATGAACTGAACTCTCACTAGTGCATGTTTAGTTACAACTAGTACAACTGATATTAACTCACTTAACTACACTTGTAATTCTGTTACAATTCCAAATCACTCAGTTATGAATGAGATAATAAATTAATATTTATTGTCTAATTTAATTAAGGGAAAAGTAAATTAGACACATGTTTCTTGTTGACTTTTCAACACTCTTTCTCAACAAGAAAGGGATTATCCTTCACCCCAATCCTGTCTCTATGATATTCGAATTTTCTCCTGGTGAGCGCCTTCGTCAGAATGTTTGCATCTTGATCTTTCGTAGGAATGTATTAAAGCAACATGATCTTCCACTGCACACAATATCTGAGATGATGATACCGGATATCTATATGCTTAGATATGTCATGAAACATAGGATTAATCGAGAGTTTAATGCAACTCTGATTATCACAATAAATCATTGTCGGATCTAAATGAGAACCAAACAAACCAACCAAGATCTTCCTCATCCAAATATCCTCACATGTAGCTTGACTCACTACCATGTATTATGCTTCTGCTAAACTAAGTTCCATGGATCTCTATTTCCTGTTGTACCAAGAAACAGTTGTAGATCCGATACTAGAGATCCCTCCTGATGTGCTCTTTTTGTCCGTTGGGCTGCCCACCCAATCTGCATCTGTGAATCCATGCAACTTCACCTCATCCGTCTATCTATACCATAATCCATACTCAGATGTTCCCTTCAGATATCTCAGGACATTCTTACCCACCTTCCAAACGAGCTTGGTAGGCTTAACCATCACTTGACTTAGACGGTTAACCACGTAGCAAATGTCCCGTCTCATGTTCACTAAATACATTAGCAAACCTATTAATTGTCGATAGACAGTAGCATCCACTACCTCTCCAGAAGTAGCATCCTATTTCCTCCAGTTTCCTGGAAGAGGAGTATCCATGGGTTTGCAACCCTCCATGTGAAACTTACCCAGTATCTCTCTTGTATACTTTCCTTGAGACACAAAAATTTCACCATCTCGTTGCCATATTTCCAATCCAAGGAAATAATGAATAAGTCCCAAATCCTTCATCTCAAACTCCTTTGCAAGGTCCTCCTTGCATGATTTTATCAACTGCTCATCACCAGTCAGTATTAAATCATCAACATAAAGAACAATGATTAAAATCTTACCCTCCACCACAATTTGATATATGTTTGCATCTGCTTCACTTTTGGTGAAGCCCAATCTGGTGAAATAGCTATCTATCCAAGTGTACCAAGCACGGGTGCTTGCTTCAGCCCATACAGTGCTCTCTTGAGTCTGCACACATGCAAATCTTTGTCAAAGGTCTCAAAAACTTATGGCTGCTCAATGTACACTTCTTCCTCAATGATCCCATTGAGGAACGCAGTTTTTACATCCATCTGATCAATGCACCAGCCCATCTGCGTTGAGAGTGCAAGGATGGATCTTATGGAAGAGTACCTTGCGACAGGTGAAAAGGTATCACCATAATCTATCCCCTCGATCTGTGAGAAAACCTGGGCCACAAACCTGGCCTTGTATTTCTCCACACTCCCATCAGCAAATTTCTTTACCTTGTAGATCCATCTCGAACCTACCACTGATTTATCAATTGGTCTTGGGACAATTTCCCATACACTGTTTTTGACAATGGAGTCATACTCCTCTACCATAGCATCAACCCAAGTGAGGTCCTGCACTACTTCCTGAAAGGAAGATGGTTCAGTCATAATACATTTTCTCATAAGAGCCATGTATCTAGCAAATCGATCAGGAGATTGTCTCTGTCAGGGTTGTGAAATAGGGGATCCTATATTCTGTGCAGCATCTAGTCTCAATCTATTAGCTTCTGTGGTGTGCTTTCTACCATTTCTGATGAATGGATCTGCTTGAATGGTTTCCTCCACTCCATGAACCTCCTCATGTGGTTGATCCACATCTTGAGACTCATCCTTGGGAACCAACGGTTCCTCTTCTGCATGCAAGTCTAGCTCCCTCTCAAGTGACAACTGCATGGCTTTCCCCTCATCGAATTTTATATCCCATCACATAATAGTCATCTTACTGTTTGGAAAATACACATGATAATTATGGGGTGTTTCTGTGTACCCCACAAATATCCCAACTTCAGCAGTCAGTTCCAGCTTCTTCCTGGCATCCTTGTTTACATGCACATAAACAGATGAACCAAAAAATTTAAAATGAGAAACATCAGGTTTCTTACCAATAAAAGCTTCTTCAGGTGTACTCATGCCAAGTAATCTATGAGGACAATGGTTCTGCACATAAACCACAGTATTTCATGCTTCTACCCACAAATGCATAGGTAGGCCCTGATCATGCAACATTGCTCGTGTTGCACCCACGATCGTTCTATTCTTTCTCTCCACAACTCCATTTTGCTATGGGTTATGAGGCACTATGATTTCTCTCTGAATTCCTTCTCTGCTGTAGAAGTATTTGACTTCATTAGAGATGTATTCTCCACCATTATCACTCCTTAGAGCCTACACTTGCTTCCCCGACTCTTTCTCCACCAATGCTTTAAACTCACAAAACTTTGAGAATGTTTGATCCTTATTTTGCATGAAGAATATCCATCATTTATGAGAAAATTCATCTACAAAAATAACATAATACATGTGTTTTGTTGTTGAAGCAATCGAGAATGGTCCACACACATCCGTGTGAATTCTCTCCAGGATCACCGAAGCACAATTCTCCTTTTCATGAAAGGTGGACTTTACATACTTCGCCAGGGTGCACCCCTTGCACTGATCTGACTAAGAAAGTGTTCCCCTTGGAAGTCCAGTAGATATTTGTTGCATGACCTTCAAGGCTCCATGATGAAGATGGCCTAATCTCCTGTGCCATAATCCGCCCTCATCCTGGCTCACCATTGTTTATGCCTTTCCTATCATGGCACCACAGCCATCTACCTGCAGCATGTAGAGATTCTTAACTCGAATCCCTATCTTATTGAATTGACCTATTGCTTTATGTCACAGGTAGGCTATACCACTGCTAAAAAAAACACCATAGCCTCTATCCTCCAACATTGCGATTGAGACCAAGTTTTTCTTAAGACTTGGAACATGCATAACATTTTTCAATTGAAATGGTTTACCTGACTCCCTCTGAAAGGTAATGGTACCAATACCAGTTGCACTATATTTTCCATCATCGCCCATCTCTATATGCATTTTGAGATCTTTCTCCTCCAAGTCAATGAAAGACTCTTTATCTCCCGTCATGTGGAAGGAAGCGCCATTATCCAAATACCACACCGATCCTGATGCACTTGAAGCCATGTATGTGATCAAAGCGAAGTCAAGCTCAAATTGTGAGACAAGAGCCTCACAAGTTTCATCTCCATCAACCATCTTCTTCTTCTTCTGCGGATAGTTAGTAGCAAGATGCCCACATTCGAGACAGTGAAAACACTTCACTTTGGACAAATATATCTTCTTAACTTTAGACTCGGAATTTGATTGGAATTTCTTCCCTTTCCCTTTCCTTGCCTTGGCAGTCAAAGAACAATCCTCTTCATCATCACGCTTTGATGAAGATCCATCTCTGGTATTCTGCCTGAACTCCTCTTGCACCAAATTCGACCATAGTCGTTCAACTTTTCCCTTCCATTGACAGAGTCTTGATAACTGTGCCAACTCTTAGGAAGCCCTAGGAGCACCAAGCTCACCAAATCATCAACAGCGACTGTTATTCCCACACTTCCAAGCTCATCCCAACATTGGACAAAATTTGTGAGATATTTTGGAATGGTTTCGCCTTTCTCCATCTTGATCTTCCTGAGTTTATCTTTGAGCACCAATTTCCTATTGTCGCTACTATTTTGGAATAGATCTGTCAAAACCTTCCACATTGCATATGGTGTGGTTTTCCCATGGAGACTTGAGATAATGTGGTCTCGTACTCCCTCTAACAGAATCCTCCTCGCCTTTGCTACTTTCTTTTGCCATGCATCAAGATTTGCAGTGTTTGTCGCATCTGGCTTAGGAACATCTGCATCAATGTAACCCTTCAAGCCATTGTCTTTGAGCACTACCTCCATCCTATCCTTCCAAGCAATGTAGTTAGAGCTTCCCTCAAGTGCATACTCCAACCTCAAGCCATTGAAAGACATTTTGATCTTGAATCAAGTTTCGCACCAAGAAAATATTGCAAATTTGAATGTTATCCAACCCAAAACTCAACCCCTTCACTTTCCTCTTGCCCTGGGAGGTTCGCACCCCACCTGAGAGAAACCTGAGGGAAGTTCGCACCCTGCCTGTGTATAGCCTGCCAACTTGCCTGTCAAGTTCGCACCCTACTCCACTGTAGCCTGCAAGAATGCCCAAGAAATTCCCACCCTGCTCCACTGTTAGGGTGAGGGAAGTTTGCACCCTGCTAGTGTATTTTCCTGTGAGAATTCAAATGAAGTTTGCAACCTGCCTTTGTCTAGGGTGTGAGAATTTTTGTTCTTGAGTTTGCACCCGGCTAGAGGCAAGACCTGCGAGATTGCAATTATGTTCACACCTCACTTCTGCAGCTCTGTGGCCTCCGTGGCTCTGATACCATGTAGAAATTTCGATACAAATTAATGTATTCCTGTGATTATCTTGATCTAACAATATCCGCCACTTGTTAAATACAGAATCGCTTCTACTATTATTATTGTAGAAGCAATTAAACCACGATCACAACCACAATGTACAAAGTGAAATATCAATAACACACAACAAAGAAGTTTTACCAGGAAAGCATAAAGCTAAAAAACCCACTATCATATATTATGTATATCATGAATCATGAAACAATCTCATACAAAACTCTAATCCAAGAGCTCTCAGTACAATACAATCATCTCACACTGTCATACACAAATCAACAAATACCTATGCCAATTTCCATGTACAGACAACCTACCTCCTCTGCACAATCTTTGCAATCTGAATTCTCTCGAACATACGAATTGCCTCGTTTGCACATTCTCATAAGCATATCCACTTCATGTGTGAACAAATCACAATTGATAGCCAAACTGTCCCTTTCACCTATTATCTCAATTGGATCTCCATTGGAACTAACATGCATGTAGTTAACCATGGCGAATCTTCAGTTGCATGTGAGTTCACTGATTAACTGAACTCTCACTAGTGCATGTTTAGTTACAACTAGTACAACTGATATTAACTCACTTAACTACACTTATAATTCTATTACAATTCCAAATCACTTAGTTATGAATGAGATAATAGATTAATATTTATTGTCTAATTTAATTAAGGGAAAAGTAAATTAGACACATGTTTCTTGTTAACTTTTCAACAGGAAGCAGAAGTAGTCACTCTAAGAAAAGATATTCAGAAGAAGGAAATAAAGCAAGATATCACCAAAAAATAAGATAATATCATCAACAATCAAAAGCCATACTATGACAGGCTCGGACTAGGATACAACCAGATGTAGAATGTGAATGGTTCAAGATTCGTGATGAAAACAAAAGAACAAAAGAGTTATGAAAAAGTTCTCAAAGGAAGGAATCATTGTCAAAAATAATTATAAAGGAATGAATACATAACACCTTATACATTCAGGCAACAAAGAAATTTCAATCATGGTCAGCCAAGACAAGAAGCCAGGAGGACTACACCACAAAGAATATCATTCACTACCATGTAAGTAAATTTATTTTATGGTAATTGTTTTGATTGTTCTAACTTTAGACATAAATCTATAGATTGCAAGGGGTATGAAATAAATGATCAGGAAATAAATGTTTATGTGTCCCTACAAAATATTGAATGTTACACATGCCACAACTATGGACACGTAGTTTTAAATTGTAGAAGCATGATAAAGCCTCCCATGAAATAAAATATTGATGACATATATAAGAAGGCTTGGAGAAGAAGTGAAAAACAAAATGAGAAGGTAAATGAAGAGCAAGTCCAAGGAATCTTACTTTTAGGATTTAATTCAAGTAGAGGATGAAGATGTTATAAAAATAGGATCGTTGAGCAATAAAATAAAGAAAATACAAAAATAAAACACTGAAGATACGCAATACAATAGAGACATAGATATATGTGGTTCACCTAGTGTGGGCTACGTCCACCAGAGAAATTGCAAGGTCCTTTTTTTTTATTATCCAACCAAATGAAGGGATACAACCTACAAGACACCCGTTGTAACTTCCTCTTCTTTCTCTCACAGTATCCTCTCTCAAAATACAATATTCATGATGACACATACCCGCAATACATTTCCCTCATAAAAGAGGGTTGCCTTATAAGGAAAAAAAAAACCCTAACATAACTTCCACTGTCATTTATGTGACCTTATAATGAACAGTCCATATTTACAATGAAATTAAAATATACATTTACAAGGAAATTTTTCCTTCAGGGGCTTCGTCCCAGAACCCCGAAGGTGGGGAACCCCCCCTACACTACCCCGTGTGGAATATTGTACATTCTTTCTGGGTGTAAAGTCTTCATGGGGTATAAACACGGCTGAAAACAAAGAAATCTGAATGAAGAAGATAATCAGGCTCCACAACCAACAATCTACCACTTGGAGACTAATCTCAACAAATCCACCACTGTTGTATATGCTAGACTGTGATCCTTCTTGGACTTGGAAAATTTCTCATCTTCACCTTCATGCTCCAAGACCAACTAAAACTGAGCAGGAACTTAGTTTCTCCCTGGTTACTCCCTTTGTTAACATGTCTGCAGGATTCTGGCTAGTGTGTATCTTTTCCAACTTCAAATATCCATCTTTCAAAACGGATTGTATGAAATGGTACCTAACATGTATATGCTTAGTATTTGAAAGAAAGGTTGACTTCTTTGAAATATCAATCGCACTCTCACTATCACAGTACAACCTACTATTCTCCTGCTTCTTTCCCAAGTCCTCCATAAACCTCTGTAACCAAATAATTTATTTACTAGCCTCTGTAGCAGAAACATACTCTACTTATGTTGTTGAAAGTGCATAAACTTTTTTCATTTTCAAAATCCAACTTACTGATGTTCCAGCTATAGTAAAAACATACCCTGTGGTTCTCCTCCTACTATCTTTATCACCTGCCATATCTGAATCAACATATCCCTGTAGAACAATGTCTGAACCTCCAAAACATAATGCATTAGTAGTAGTACCTCTCAAATACCTGAGAATCCACTTTACTTCCTCCCAATGTTCTTTACCTGGATTGCTCATATACCTTCTCATAACGCCCACTCCATGTGAAATATCTGGTCTTGTGCAAACCATTTCATACATCAAGCTCCAAACTGTTGATAAATAAGAGAACATGGACATGTATTCTATATCCTCATGTGTCTTGACACACATTTCCTTAGTTAATTTGAAATGTCTTGCCAATTGCATACTAATTGGTTTTTCATTCTACATTTTGAACCTCTCCAACACCTTCTCTATGTACTCACCCTAAGATAATGTCAATTTGCGATTTTTCGTGTCTCTTGTTATTCTCATACCAAGTATTTTCTTTGCAACACCCAAATCCTTCAACGCAAATAAATTAGCTAATTTATTCTTGAGCACATTAATATCCTACATATTAGACCCTGCAACAATCATGTCATCTACATAAAATATTAAGATAATATAGTTTCCATTTCCTAGCCTTTTAAGATAAACACAATGACCAGAATGACATCTACTATAACCTTGTTATGTCATAAACCTTTAAAACTTCAAATACCATTGCCATGGATCTTTCTTTAGGCCATACAAGCTCTTATTCAACCTGCATACCAAATTATCCTTCCCTTTGACCTCATACCCCTATGGTTGTTGCTTATAAATCTCTTCCTCCAAATACCCATGGAGAAAAGTTGTTTTTACTTCTAACTATTCAAGATCCAAATCTTGTATTGACACAAGACTTAAAACAGTACTAATTGAATTCATTTTAACAACAGGAGAAGATATTTCATCAAAATATATACCTTTCTTTTGTGAAAATCCCTTTACAACAAGTCTATCCTTGTATCACTTTTTCCCTCCATCTTCTTCCTTCAACTTGTAAACCCATTTATTTTGTAATTCTCTTTTTTCTGCAGGAAACTGAACCAAATCCCAAGTCTAGTTATTTACCAGGGAATTCATTTCCTCTTTCATTCCTTGATCCCACTTATTTTTAGTGTCTACCTAAATTGCCTCTTCATAACATTTTGGTTCACCAAAATCAATCAACAATAAATAAAACAATCAAGGAAAGTATTGTTCAGGGGGTCTATTTAACATAGTAGATCTTCTAACAACACTTGCAGGAGTTTGAGGTACATGTTGCTCCTATTGTTGTACATTTTGATTTTTTTGTACCTTTGGAGTTTCTTTTTCAATAATCTCATCAAACACTGTGTATTCTTGTTTTTCTATTGGGGACCTAACCCCTCACATAGGTATAATAATATATTCCGATGTAATAAAGGTCAATATTAATAAGGCCTAGCAATAAGGAAGAATAAGTCGAATGTAAGAAGACCTAATAGAAGCTTCCACTTCTAGAAGGATATTCCTCTAGATGGTTATTTTGATAGACATATTTAGTATAAATAGGAGTCGAGGGTATGAGAATTGTTGTCTTGAATATTATTGTAATAGAGATCCACTTGACTAGAGATTGCCCCCTTGAAGAGGCAAGTGAACATTGCTCTTAGTAATCAAAGTTCTTTTTTTTGTGTTATTATGTTATCATTTTAGTATTATTCTGGTGTTGTACTGGTTATATTGTTGTTCATATACCATTTCTAGAATTTTATTTATGTTCTGCATACTTTTTATATCTGGAATATTACAAGTGGTATCAGAGCACTTTCCTTGGAAAAAAATTGTGGGTAAATTTTTTTCGGGGTAGAGACGTATTCCGGCGTCTTTAAGCTACAGAGAT
The DNA here is from genome assembly GCA_009831015.1 of Picea engelmannii. NCBI lineage: Eukaryota > Viridiplantae > Streptophyta > Pinopsida > Pinales > Pinaceae > Picea > Picea engelmannii. The sequence continues at coordinate 28,629 of ML798879.1, forward strand.
TTGTCATTACGCACATAAACCCTTGTTGGTACCCCTTTGAGTGGTAGCACATCAGACAACACATGTATATGGATCGGCCTTGATTTCCTGAAGCCCTCTTTAGATAAACCGATCGGTCGCCTGACTACTATAGTGTCACCAAGAACAACACTTGGGAAGATACTCTCTAGTACCCAGGTAGTCGGGTAGTATGGCTAAGGGCACGATCTAGCCTCCTTAGTTGGTTCCCTAAGATATTGAGCCAAGTAGTATTGTTGGACCCCGTGATGTAGGAGCATCTCCCACATCAAGCGAGCCAGCGCAGAAGCAATTGGACAGTTGGACAAGTGCCAGCACAAATTTTGAAATTCCCTTAGATTGTTGCACCATCTTAAATGAGCCATTAAGATGAGACACACTTGTATTATGTAATCGGAACTTGAGCCTTTAGCTCTCGTCCTTAGTAGGTAGGAGGCATTTAAAGTAGTTAATGCAGGTAGATAGAATTTAATTCTAGATTAGACTATTTGAGAGCGCAAGAGGGAAATGGGATATAGACACCCTCATTTTGCATTGTAACATTATCAGAGTTAGAAGAATTGGAGCAAGAGAAAGCAAAGAGATGTGTAAGAACACCCATGTACAGATATTTGGATTAATAGAAGAGGTTGATTCCAATTCATGGTTTGTGTTTGTTCTCTGTGTATTGATGTTGAATGATATGCTCATGAATGTTTGCTTCCTGTTATACATTTGCTTTTATGTGCTGTGTATATGATTTCATGTTTAAATTGAAGTCTGAGAGGAAGAAGGAATGAGTTTCAATTGTTTCTCTATTTGAACAAGGATTCCTGCAAGGAGTGCAGTCGAATTGTCCGCAAGGAGTGCGTTGACAGAGGGTTCAGATAGGTAGCTTTTGTTCTTGTTCATTCAAAAGTGCAGATAGGTACAAGAGTCATGCAAGGAGTGTGCAGGAGCAAAGTTTCAGGGTTGCGAACCTGAGAAAAGAGTTCGAAGGACTATTGCTGCAGGACTGCACAGAGTCGAAGAAATCTCAACACTTGGGAGTGTCTGAAAGTTGCCGCAAGGAGTGTGAGCAGGAGGTTTTCCTAAGAAGAGGCAGAGTTGTGGAAAAGTTCAGGAAGGATAAGGCCTTCAAAACTGTCGAGGGGTTGCACAGGAGTTGTACCTTGAAATCTTGTAAGGAAGCGTCGAAAGTTTGTGTGTAGGTGGACGAGTTTTGCGGAGGAACACTTGGTCATTTTGCAGATTTTGCCAAGGAAGGACGGACGGTCAAAATTCACCAAGGAGAATTCGCAATATTCCATGGGCCATCAGATATCACGGAGGAGAAGGGGAGATACTACAGGTATTTCTGAGAGGTTCAAATCTCAGAAGGGGTAGGACCATAGATCCAAGTCACAAGGACCGTCGGATCCATTCGTGGATTCGCATATCGGGGTTTCGTGGGTTGAAACTCTGTAATATTGCAACAGGAATCGCGATATTGTGATACGCGATATCTCGACATTCAAGTGGGTTTGAGGGGCCACAGGGGAGTTAGTGAGGTGGACAAGTGGTACACCATTTCGGGGTCTCACAGCGAGAAGTGCCGAAAACATTTCATTAGGATTTGCGATACTGCAAAATCCGAAGTGCCGATAAGGTGAAGTGACGTGAAGGGCCAACTCACGTGTGCATCGGAGTTTTAGCATATCAGGGTTTGAGTGTTGGAGAGACAAGATGTTCGACATCGTGAGTGCCGAAATTGCGATAGAGAAAGCCCTGATAGGAAAGGGAAAGGGCCAGCGTTGACTTGTGTCGGTCTCAGGGATTCGAGAACCGAACACTCGACCTTTGGATTCATGAAATTGGAAGTTCTGCGAGCAAGAGATCGGGAAAATCCATGTTGGAAACCCCGTAAGTGATCGGAGCCATCCGTCTACTTGGGACACGTGTCGAAGATTCGAAGAAAGTCGGGGATTGACATTTTGTGAGTCCTGGAGACAAGGAAAATTTGCAATTCAGAATCACAAAGTCCAATTTTCCGAAAGGAAAGAGAGTTCTGTGTGGGACCTAGCTGACGGCACATCGGGAAATCGAGAATCGAGAAATCAGGGATTTCATGGACAAGAGGTTTAATACATTTTGACATTCAAAACCCTGAATCCTTATAAGAGGTATGAATGCGGTCATATAAGAGGAGATTGTGTGGACTAGGGGCATAGCAAGGAGGGCCTAAAGCAAAAAGGGAGTGCATCGGGATACCAGAGATTGGAAATTTGAGGAAGCTGGGATTTGTGACATCGGGGATTGGAAAACCCCGAAACCCAATTGTGACTTTCTGTTGGGAATGGAGAAAGAACCGGGCCTAAAAGGCTGTAAGGTGCCGAAAAAGACATGTGGGTCAAATTCAAATAAAGATTCCAGGGGAGAATCGAAGGAGCCACTCCAGCTCGAGGGTGAACTTTGAATGATCCTTAAAGACCGGGAGGTCAGCGCAGAGGCCTTTGTTGAGGCAGACGGTGCGGTCTGCATCAGTTTTACTCCCTTGCTTGAAAACTTTCATGGGCTCATGTCCATGAGATCCTACACGGTATGTCTAAGCTTTTGTATCTCTGCTTCGGTCTCCCAACTAGCATCTTCAACTGGATGGTTCTTCCATTTGACCAGATACTCAAGGTATTTCTTTCGCCTGGTCCTCTTACTCACTCTCTTATCCAGTATGCACTCCATCTGTGGCTTATCCACAACCGACATCTGCTTCATCCACTAGATTATTGGCTGCTCATTTCTAGTCTCTATTTCTTCAGCCTTATATGGGTACAAATCCGAGATATTGAATATCGGAGAAACTTCGATCCCATCGGGTAATTCAATCTCGTAAGCATTTGCCCCACATTTCTTCAAGACCCTACATGGCTCGATTTTCTTCATCTTCAACTTATTATATGTTCCTCTCAGGAACCTTTCTTTCCTCAAATGTGCTAGAACCAAATCACCAACCTCAAACTGAAGTTGTCTTTTGTGTTGATCTACCCTGCGTTTATATTCCTGGCTTGAATTTCGCAATCGTTCCTTCACCTGGCTGTGAATTTCCCTCATCGCCTTTGAGAATTATTCTGCACTAGCACTCCTAATTGCAGTATGTTCTGACTCTCTCAGTTTGGAAATTCCTCTCGGCTGCATGCCATAAACAACCTGAAATGGACTCTTCCCTGTACTCCTGTTAACAGAGTCATTATAAGAAAACTCTGCCTATGGTAATATATTGTCCCACTGGATGTGGTGTTTTGTCACTAAGCTTCTCAGCAAGTCTCCCAGACTTATGTTCACCACCTCCGTCTGTCCATCCGTCTGAGGATGACAAGATGAACTAAAGGACAAGTTAGTTCCCAACTTTTTCCATAAGGTCCTCCAAAAATGCCCTATGAATTTGGTGTCTCGATCCGAAACTATACTCCTCGGAAACTCGTGAAGTCAAATGACCTCTTTGAAAAATAGGCTCGCAACATGAGTTGCATCATTGGTTTTCTAACATGGGATGAAGTGTGCCATCTTGGAAAATCTATCCACTACCACAAATATTGAATCAACACCTCTTTTTTTTCTTGGCAACCCCAATACAAAATCCATGCTAATCGCATCCCACGGCCTCTTTGGTATGGGAAATGATTGATACAATCCTGCATTTTGTCTCCTTCCCTTCGAATGCTGGCAAATTCTACACCTGTCCACAAATCTCTTGACATCCGCTCGCATTCCCGACCAAAAATATGATTCATTCAGCTTGGCGAATGTCTTTTCATGACCAAAGTGTCTTGCCAATCCTCCATTGTGTTTCTCCTTCAGTAGATTCTCCCTCATGGAGCATTCCGGAATGCACAGTTGATTACCTTTGAATAGTAATCCTTCCTGGATCATATACTCCATCCATCAGCTCCGGTCTTCCTGAACTGGATTCTTTGCTTATTCATACGCTTCCTTAAAATCTTGGTCATTTGTGTACATGCCCCTGAGATCATCAAAACCCAACGTTTTGACTTGGAACTCCTGCAACAACAAACATTTCCTACTCAAAGCATCAACAATTTTGTTAGCAGTACCAGAAATATGTTTTTATCACATAAGTGAAATTCTACATATACTCAACCCATTTGACATGTTTCTAATTCAACTTTTCCTATTGAGTCACAAACTGTAGTGCATGATTGTCACTATACAAGACAAACTCTTTGGGTATCAAGTAATGCCTCCATTTCTTCAGTGCTTGTATGATAGTGTAAAATTCCTTATCATAAGTGGAATATTTCAACTTTGCTTCATTCAGCTTCTCGCTGAAATATGCTATCATCCTGTCTTCCTGACTCAAGATTGCTTCGATTGCAAATCCGTGATCTTCCTCTTCAACAGATTGAATCTCTTATCGGCCTCTTCAGTCCAGTGAAAATATTTATGTCTTTTCTTCACTGTATCCATCATTGCTGCACTAATTCCACTGAAATTCCTGATGAACTTTTGGTAGAAACTAGCCAATCCGTGAAAACTTCTCACCTCAAATATGCTCTTCGGTGATGGCCACTTCTTGATCACTTCCACCTTATCCAGATCCATCCTTAATTTGTCTGTAGAAATAACAAATCCCAAGTATATGAGTTATGTTTTCATGAATGAGAATTTCTTCATGTTTATCAATAGCATCTCCTGCTGTAATTTCTTCATCACAATAGCCAAGTTTTTCAAATGCTCTGTCTTTGTTTTACTGAAAATTAGTATGTCATCCAGATACACGATGACAAATTTCTCGATGAACTCCTTCAAGACTTCGTTCATCAATCTCATAAAGGTACTTGGCGCATTTGTTAAGCCAAACGGCATAACAAGCCATTCATACAACCCTTTGTTGGTTTTGAAGGTTGTTTTCCATTCATCACCTTCCCTCATGCGAATCTGGTGATAACCACTTGTCAAATCAATCTTTGAAAAATAATTTGCTCCACTTAAGTAATCCATCAAATCATCCATCCTCGGCAATGGAAATCGGTACCTGATGGTTATCTTGTTAATTTCTCTTGAATCAGAACACATTATCCAGCCTTCGTCTTTATTCGGACTGAGTATTGTTGGAACAACACATGGACTCAAGATTTCCTTGACTAATCCTTTGTCCAACAAATCCTGGACTTGTCTCTTAACTTCTTCATTCTCCTGCAGCGTCAATCTGTACATGGCTTTGTTTGGAAAACTAGCTCCTGGTATGAGATCAATATGATGACTCACACTTCTGATTGGTGGAAATGAACGAGGTAATTTGTCCACTACAATGTCAGTGAACTATTCCAGCAGTTCATGAACCTCCTCTGGTAAATCATCCACTCTTGTGCTAGTCAGAAAAATTTTCGGTTTCCTGACCACAATGAATTGGTTCCTCCTTCTTCTTGACCTCGTTAAGGAGTTCCTTCCCACTCATGAGAAGTACAGTGTTGCTTACTTCCATTTTTAGCTCCTTATCCTTAATTGGAAGCAACATGTGTGTCCTCCCATTCTTCTCTAGGGTGTATGTGTTCATTCGCCCATCATGAATCACATTTATGTCATATTGCCATGGCCTACCCAGCAATAGATGACAAACATCCATAGGAATGACATCACATAATATCTTATCATTATATCCTCCTATCTTGAATTCAACTAAACATTGTGTAGTGACATTTACCTGATGTCCCTTTTGTAGCCATGAAACTCTATATGGACTTGGATGTTCAATCGTCTCCAGCTACAGCTTTTCTACCATCTCCATAGAAATGAAATTATCCATGCTACCACTGTTCACAATGACCTTGCATACCTTTTCTTTGGTCCTTCAAGCAGTCCTAAAAAGTCTGGTCCTTTGGACTGAACTTTCCACCTCCTTCTTAGGTGTCAAAAGGACTTTTCGCATCATCAGCGAGCATCCACCTTCAGCATCTTCTACCTCCACATCTCACCTATGTGCCTCGGCGATGTGAGTTTCTCCTCCTTCCTTCTTTTTATCTGGACACTTGTAAGAATTGTGCCCATTCTTTCCACATGTGAAGCATGTGATTACTCCACCTCTTCCTCTTCCTCTACCTCTAGTACGAGGAAAAGTGTTACTATCAGCATAATCTCCTCTCTGCTCAGTATGCTACCTTCTCTGTTCAGCATATTGTTGCCCTCGCCATGAGGTTCCACCTCTCTCTATCCATTTTTTTTTAGGCTCAAACCCGAACTTCCAATCCTCTTTGGGATTTTGATATTTGTCCTAGGCAACTGATTTGCCTCTGGGTTGACTTCTGCCTCGGCCCCTCTAACTCTGCTTTCGGCTCAGCTTCTCTTTTTCTTTCAGAGCCATATGATAAGCATCTTCCACCATTTGGATGGTTACCATGCTCATCTCATCCTGAATCTCATATCTCAGGCCATTCATATACCTGGCTACTTTTTCATCATTGCTTTCACGATGACCTGCCATGATATTCAGCCTATAAAATTCTTCAGTATATTCCTTCACTGACATCAACTTCTATCTCAGGTTCTGCATTCTCTTGAACATAGAAATTTGATAATCCCTGGGAATGAATTTTTCCTTCATCTTTGCAATCATCATGTCCCAGCTCTTAATCTTTTGCTTGCCTTGGCAACACCTATCCTCTTTTAGTTCATCCCACCACAAGGCTGCATGTCCTTTTAATATCGTGATGGCATGCTTGACCTTCTTTTCCTTTTCGACATCTTCATAGTCAAAATATGTGTCTAGAGATCTAATCCAATCTAGAAGCTCGTCTACATCTAGATTTCCCTCATAAACTGGAATGTCCATCTTCGCCTTTGCACCCATTCTTGCAACATCTTTAAGCAAGCGCTCATTTGTTGCATCTTCTGTTGTGACTTCTTCTCCTCCATGTCCAACATCATATTCATTCTTGGACTCACTGATATCTCCTACATCAGCTGTGCATTTTTGTCTTATCTCCATGTCCACAAGTCTGGCGCGTATGTTATGAAGATCTCTTTCTACTTCTGGATTTTGTACCTATCTACCCATTCCTCTGGACGTCTCCCTTTCCTCCTCTGGATTGGGTGATTGTCTATCTCTTCTTCTTGGTGGCATGGTGAATCTTCCTTTTCCCTGCTACAGAAAGCAAAGAATCTTTTCTAAGCTTTGATACCAAACTGACGCAGACCGCACCCTCTGCCTCAACAAAGGCCTCTGCACTAACCTCCTGGTATTTAAGGATCATTCAAAGTTCACCCTTAATATGGAGTGGCTCCTTCAATTCTCCCCTGGAATCTTTATTTGAATTTGACCCACAGGACTTTTTCGGCACCTTACAGCCTTTAGGCCCAGTTCTTTCTCCATTCCCAACAGAAAGTCACAATCGAGTTTCGAGGTTTTCCAATCCCCGATGTCACAAATCCCAGCTTCCTTGAATTTCCGATCTCCAATATCCCGATGCGCTCCCTTTTTTATTTAGGCCCTCCTGGCTATGCCCCTAGTCCACGCAATCTCCTCTTATATGACTGCAGTCATACCTCTTATCGGGATTCGGGGTTTTGAATGTCGAAATGTATTAAACCTCTTGTCCACAGAATCCCCAATTTCCTGATTCTTGATTTCCCAATGTGACGTCAGCTAGGTCCCACACGGAACTCAATTTCCTTTCGGAAAATTAGACTTCACGATTCTAAATTGCAAATTTTCCTTGTCTCCAGGACTCGCAAAATGTTGATCCCCGACTTTCTTCGAATCTTTGACACGCGTCCTAAGGGGATGTACAGCTCCGATCACTTACGAGGTTTCCAACATGGATTTTCCCGATCTCTTTCTTGCAAAACTTTCGATTTCACGAATCCAAAGGTTGAGCATTCGGTTCTTGAATCCCCGATATTGACACAAGTCAACACTGGCCCTTTCCCTTTCCTATTAGGGCCTTTTTCTATCGCAATTTCGGCACTCACGATGTCGAACAACTTGTCTCTCCAACTCTTGAACCCCAATACGCTGAAACTCCAACGCACATGCGAGTTGTCCCTTCACGTTACTTCACCTTATCGGCACTTCGGCTTTCATGGTATCACAAATCCTAATGCAATGTTTTTGGCACTTCTCACTGTGAGACCCCGAAATGGTGTGCCACCTGTCCACCTCACTGACTCCCCTGTGGCCCCTCAAACCCGCTTGAGTGTCGGGATATTGCATATCACAATATCGCGATTCCTGTTGCAATAATACGGAGTTTCAACCCACAAAACCCCGATATGCGAATCCATGAATGGATCCGACAGTCCTTGTGACTCGGATCTATGGTCCTGCCCCTCCTGAGATTTGAACCTCTCAAAAACACCTGCAGTATCTCCCCTTCTCCTCCGTAAGATATGAAGGCCCATGAAATATCGTGAATTCTCCTCGGAGAATTCCGACCGTCCGTCCTTCCTTAGCGAAATCTACGAAATGACCAAGTGTTCCTCCACGGAACTCGTCCACCTGCATGCAAACTTTCGACACTTCCTTACAAGATTTCAAGGTACAACTCCTATGCAACCCCTCGACAGTTTTGAAGGCCTTATCCTTCCTAAACTTTTCCACAGCTCTACATCTTCTTAGGAAAACCTCCTGCTCGCACTCCTTGTGGAAACTTTCAGACACTCCCAAGTGTTGAATTTTCTTCGACTCTGCACACTCCTGCAGCAACAGTCCTTCGAACTCTTTTCTCAGGTTCGCAACCCTGAAACTTTTCTTATCCTCTACACTCCTTGCACGACTCTTGTACCTATCTACACTTTTGAATGAACGAGAATAAAAGCTACCTATCTGAACCCTCTGTCAATGCACTCCTTGCGGACAATTCGACTACACTCCTTGCAGGAATCCTTGTTCAGATAGAGAAACAATTGAAACTTATTCCTTCTTCCTCTCAGAATTCAATTTAAACATGAAATCATATACACAACACATAAAAGAAAATGTATAATAGGAAGCAAACATTCATGAGCATATCATTCAACATCAATACACAGAGAACAAGCACAAACCATGAATTGGAATCAACCTCTTCTATTAATCCAAATATATGTACATGGGTGTTCTTACACAGCTCTCTGCTTTCTCTTGCTCCAATGCTTCTAACTCTGATAATGTTACAATGCACAATGAGGGTGTCTATATCCCGTTTCCCTCTTGTGCTCTCAAACAGTATAATCTAGAATTAAATTCTATCTACCCTCATTAACTACTTTAAATGCCTCCTATCTACTAAGGATGAGAGCTAAAGGCTCAAGGTCCGATTAAATAATACAATTGTGTCTCATCTTAATGGCTCATTTAAGATGGTGCAACAATCTAAGGGAATTTCAAAATTTGTTCTAGCGCTTGTCCATCTATCCAATTGCTTCCACGCTGGCTCTCTTGATGTGGGAGATGCTCCAGGTGGAATATTCTCTCCTAAAATATAGGAGACTTGATAATGACTAATTATGACTAATAAACAAATAAAAACCTTAGGAAAAAGAAATCCTAGGTGTGTGTGAAGTAACTGCAACACCCCCCTTGAACATAACTATGGTGAAAATAAATATTGGGTCCCGACAATGAGGCCATGTTAGGTACCCAAGTACAAAAGATACACTGAAAATAAAGTGAGGAAAGAGGGAAAACCTCATGGGAAAACCCCCCTCAAGGTACAATGTATGTAAAAAAAAAAAATAAGAACTATAGTTGCTAGGCAACTGTGTCCTTCACTCCAAGATGACCTCATAGAGAACGAAATTTATGCTCAGTAAAGGTCTTGGTGAAAATATCTGTCATCTGTTCTGCTGAAGGACATAAGTGTAAGTCAATGATCCCCTCGTGTAGTAAGTCCCATATGTAGTGCATGTGGATCTCGATGTGCTTCATCCACTACCTCTGAACTGGATCTCTGTGGAACTCCAGAGTACTCTGGTTGTCACACCAGATGATGATCGGCCGATGAAACTAAATTCCCAGCTCAGTGAGAAAATGTTGTAGCCACATAGCCTGAATGGTTATGTTAAATACCCCTTTGTACTCTACCTCAGCTAAATATAGAGCAATGGTAGCTTTCTTCTTACTCGACCAATAGATAGGCCCGGAACCAACACTGAGCGAGTAACCAGATGTGGACTTGTGATCAATGCTATCACCAACCCAGTCAAAATCAGTAAATCCAATGAGATCTAATGTAGATTATGTTGCATAATGAATCCCAAAGGTGATGATGCCCTATACGTATCGAAGGATACGCTTTGCAGCTTTCCAATGTAGCTCATGCAACTCCTGCAGGAACCTAGAGATTGTGCCAACTGCATATGAGAGGTCTAGTCTAGAGTGTGTGAGATACAACAAGCTCCCCACTATCTGTCTGTACAGTGTGTTGTCAACCAATGGAATCTCCCCGCCATCCTCAACTTTGATTCCTGATAGGAAAGGAGTCGGAGCAGACTTGCAGTCTGTCATGTGAGATCTCTCAAGTAGATCTCATGCATATTTGGCTTCAGATAGTTTGATGTCTGATACATCCTAACTGATCTCAAGTCCAAGGAAGAAGTGTAGCGGACCCATGTTCATCATCAAAAACCTGTCATGAAGAATCCTCTTGACTGCAGCAATTGTTGAAGTCGAGAAACCGGTGATTAGCAAATCATCGACATACATAACTAAAAGAAGAAGTGAATCAACCATCCTAAGAATGTATACATTCGGGTTTGATTTACAACATACAAAGTTTTGTGACAACAGCTAGGAGTCCATCTTGGCATACCATGCCCTCGGAGCCTTCTTGAGGCAATAAAGGGACTTCTTTAGTCGATAGACCAAGGAGGAGTTCTGCACAAATCCTTGGGGCTGCTCCATGTAGATTTCCTCAGAGATATCACTATGAAGAAATGCATTCTTCACGTCCATCTTATGGTCTTCCCATCCCTTGGCTTCCACAATGCAAAGTGTCAATCGTGTGGAATCCATCTTCTCTACTGGAGTGAAGGTCTCATCATAGTCAATACCATGAACCTGTTGAAATCCTTTGGAAAAATGTCTGGCTTTGTATCTGCTAATCTGTCCATCCATTGTGCTCTTGGTCCTGTAGACCCATCTGCATCTGACAAGTTTCCTCCCAAAAGGAAGGGGAACCAGATCCTAAGTCTGGTTCTCGAGGAGGGAGTTGTACTCCTACATGGTAGATTCCCAAAAGGGATTTCCAGCAACCTCACCATAAGACTGTGGATCTGAAGACTGAACCAAGAAAATATTATTGGAGAGCAATGCTTCAGTTCTAGTCTAGATCACCAATGAGATCCCCTGTATTCAGAAGAGTAGTCTATGCCCACTTGGGCCTCTTCTCTGGCTCTTCAATTGCATCTGGATGCTCTGACTCTACATCTGACTGTACTGAATTTGAATCTGAATATGAATCCTCTGGTTCCTCTCAATAATAACTCTCATCTGAAGAAGATTCAACATGTGCATGCCCATCATCTCAAGCAGGTGGAAGAGTGAAGGTGTCTGCATGCAGTTGTTGAGGTACATGTGAGACACTTTCCTCAAATTGGACACTACGCTCAATGATGAGCTGGTCTGAGGAAAGATCAATAAGTCGATATCCCTTCATACTGTCAGGGTATCCAACAAAAATGCACTTAGTTCTCTGTGGATCAAGTACCTTTCTCTTTTCAGAGGGAATCCTGGCCCATGCATGTGAACCAAAAATACAAAAATGGGTCACTTCGGGTTCGAGGCCGCTCCAAGCATCGTAGGGGTTCTTATCCTTGACATATCTATGCGGAGATTTTTTTTGGATGTATGTTGCACAGTTAAATGCTTCATCCCATAGTCTCTGTGGTAGTGATTTTTCATGCAACATGCAAGATGACATCTCCTTTAGAGATCAGTTTTTTCACTCAACAACTCCATTTTGTTGCAGAGTGTAGGGAACTGTATGCTGCAACTGAATCCCTACCTCATGGAAAAGATTGTGGATCTCATGATTCACATACTCTCCCCTGTTATCAATTTGGAGGACTTTGATCTTCTTTCCGGACTGTGTCTCAACCAAATCTTTGAAATCTTTGAGGTGTTGAAAGACCTCGAATTTTTTCCTGAGAAAGTAGATCCAAGTAAAACATGATAAATCATCAATAAAAATGAGAAAAAACCTCACTTTTCTGATCTATGGATGCGGAAAGGGACCCATAAGGTCACTGTGGATCAGATATAAAGGTGTGGAAGCTCGCTGATACTTTCCCTTGTCAAATTTCTCTTGAGGGTGTTTTTCGAGAACACATCCCTCACATAATCCCTTGGAGAAATGGATGTCTGGTAGACCATCAACTAATATGTGCTTGCTAATATGTTGCATGTATTTGAAATTCAAATGTCCAAACCTGTCGTGCCATATCCTACTACTTTCATTAGCATGAGCAAGCAGTAAAGCAGAATTGGGTTCAATGAATTCAAAAAATATATACAATCTAAACTAATGATTTACCTCACTGGTAGCAACCCTAGAGTTGGTTTTCATGTCATAGATGTCCACAACATTTGGTGTGAATACGAATTTCTTTCCGGTGCCAGAATTCGTTATTTGATACACAGAGAGAAGGTTGACAGAAAGCTTGGGAACATGCAACACATTCTCGAAGCTTTCATTGGTGAGTTCAATCCTTCCTGTATCGGTGACTTCGATAGAAGAGTTGTCCCACATCAGAATAAGAGTACCTTTTTATGCATCCAAAGAAGAATAGACTTCTTCTGAGGCATCCATGTGATGTGATGCTCCTGAATCTACGATCCAAGCATCAAGAGAGGAGTTGATGGCAATCAATGCATGGCTAGAATTTCCATTCTTGGAATTCGGATCTTATGGCTTCTTCTTCTTTGCACCCTCGGGGATGAGATCTCCAAGGTTGTTTTGTTGAAGTATCTGAGACATCAGATCTATTTTTTTTGCATGCATGTAGATTCTGAATGGAATCCTTTGTGACAATATGTGCATTTCTCTCCTTTTCTTCCCTTTTCTCCTTTGGATCCAGAGGCATCGGTGAGAGGTTTAGTGTACCCTTCCTTCTTTGGATGTGCATGAGATTTCCTCTTATCTTTATCTTTATATTTATGATATTTGTGGCTGCCATCATGCACAGTGAGTGAATGCGCCCTTGGGCCTTTGATTGCAGCCATGTTGATGAGCTTGGTTTGCTCTTATGTCAGGGATTCAATAAAGTCCTCAAGAGAAGGCATCTTCCATGTGGCTTCAGAGGCAAATCTAACAGTATGGAATGTATATATGAATACTGAGAATTCAGGACCAATCTTGGAGAGAATGGTGAGAACCATTTGTTTCTCCTCCTTCGATTTATCAACCTGGTAAGCTTTGAGTTGCGACAGTAAATCCTTGAATTTTGTAAAGAAATCTTGGATATTCTCGAAGATTTTTGGATCCAATGTGAGAAGCTCCACCTCCAGCATGTGTCCCCTCATATCATCCTATTTTACAAATATCCCTTCCAATATGGTACATGCTTCATTGGGAGTCTTACAGGAAGATATATGAAAAAGGAGATCGGGAGAAATAAGACTGCAAATTGTTCCGAGTGCCTCATCCATATGATTTAAGTACTTGGATTTTTCTATGGTTGATGTCAGATTTGTATCTATATTCATGGTTAATATATACAACCCTCTATATCGGATATGTATGTCTATTTTATCCTTCAATGAAAAATAGTTGTAAGGTGTAAGAATGAATTCTTTTTGGAATTCCATATTTTCGTTGTCTTCGATCTTTTGTACCTGCAAAAAAAATTGGTGTAGCTTTTGCTTAGTAGTCTGTCGGATATGATACCATGTAAATGTGTTGAACCTAAACAGAATATATCTATCTAAACAATGATACACACAAATTTAGAGAGAATTGGAGAAAGAAGAAGAAGGAGAGAAAAAATAGAAGAATTATCATTAACCATTGTGAATAATGAATAATTTACACATGATATACTCTGTATAACTCAATGAGTTCGATTTGAGGTGAACCAAGTCACCATAGTGGTGGTATAGAGTGATATGGACACACACCAACAGTTACAAGAGTGAACTGCCACCTATTCTAGTCTCTCGAGTAGTTACATGAGTGAACTGCCACCCAGTTGAGTTAACTAGTCATCTAGTCTTCAGTTAACTGACTGAACAGAAAGTAGTGAGGAGTTCACTCAAGAAATCAAGGCTAATGTGCCACTTTGGTGATGATACCAAGACAAGTTCAAATTTTCATGGTGATGATCCCAATGTTGCATGGTGATGATCCCAATGCAACATCTAAACTCAACTCAACTAGTCAAACTAAAGTGTGAACTGAAAGAGAATATTCTCCAAGTGGAATATTCTCTCCTAAAATATAGGAGACTAGATAATGACTAATTATGACTAATAAAAAAATAAAAACCTTAGGAAAAATAAATCCTATGTGTGTGTGAAGTAACTCCAACATATAGCACAAGGCAAACCCTTGTCTGTAGAACCCTTGAATACCTAACCCTTGGGGACGGAAAAAAAAAAAAAAAAAACAGACAGGATCTATTGTTGTGCAACTGTTTTCAAGTTGCCAAATCACTAAACATTTCTTCCTGGTTAAGAATTTGGGCATTTCATCACTGCATTATTCTTCAAATCAGAGTACAACTCTACATGTGTAAAAGAAAAAAAAAACTCTGGAAATTTTTGCACCATTATTTGAGACCTATTCCATTGGATTTATCTCTTCGCCCTTATCACATTCATACCTATCATTTTTCAGGAAAAAAAATTGACCCCACCCTCCCTTCTTCGGTTCCCTCGTCATCATGGCCCATACCCGTAGCCAAGACTTGGAAGCTCGCTTCAATACCTTGCAATCTAATTTCATAGAGACCCAACAAGAAGTGAGACAGCTCAGTGCCAATATTGCTACCATCAATAAAAACATGCATTCCTCCATCGTTGCCTCAATCATGGAACTCAAAGAAGACCTCAAACAAGACATGAATACCCATCTTGAATCTGTAGCTTCGATGATCTACACCAAGCTTCATATCCCTGTAGATCCTCCTTTAGCTGACCCACCTTTGCATACCAAAGTTGAAACTTCCTCTCATTCCCATAATTTTCAGCCCCATCACTTTCAGCATGACCTGTGCCTTCCGCGGGTGGATATGACCAAATTTGATGGCTCAAATCCCACTAGTTGGGTAACTCAAATGGAACATTATTTCTCTTTGTACATAATTACAGATGACTTGGCCAAACTCTAGTATGGTGTTCTCCATCTAGATCAAGAACGTTGGCAATGGTGGCAATGGAGAAAAATTGCCCGTCAAGGGTATGTTGCTTGGACACACTTTGTGGCAAAGATTTATAAACTCTTTGACACTGAACCAACCATTTAGGTTGTTTGACAAAGTTGAAACAATCTGGCACAGTGGAAGACTTTATAGCTACTTTTGAGCGACTGGCTTTTCATACAGAGGGCATGTCTGATTCTTTTTTTTGAGAATTTTTTATCAGTGGCCTCAAGGATGAGATTTGTGCCCATGTCCTCATAGCTCAGCCTCAGATTTGGGTGGAGGACAATAAACGAGCTAAGGAAGAAAAACAAGTTGTCTCTTCTCAAAACCAAAAACCTCCTTCATTCCTCGCACTAAACCAGTAAATCCTACTCATCCTTTTACTCCACTAAAGATCCAAAAATTGACTAGGGTTGAAATGGCTGAACGCCAACTCAAAGGCCTTTGTTATAATTGTGATGAAAAATATTTTTTGGGACACAAGTGTAAGCAAAAAAATATTTTTATGGCCATCTTGAAGGATTTTTTGAAAGAGGTTGTTGAATCTCCCCTTGTGTCTAAATCCCCTGAACCCATCGACATTACCCCTCCCTCAGACCCTCCCGAAGTAGAACTGGTCATTTCCCTAAATGCTCTCACGGGCTTCTCTGCTACCCAAACCCTCAAACTAATTGGCTACACCAAGCATAGGAAGGTCATCATTCTTGTTGAAAGTGTAAGAACCCATAATTTTATTCATCACCGCATTGCCCAAGAAACTAATTGTTATATCTATGCAGTCAATAATTTCCAAATCATGATTGCCAATGACAGGTCCATGAAATGTGGAGGGCATTGTGAAAATGTGCATCTCCAAATTGGTGAATACCACCTTAAATCTCATATGTTTTATATCAACATGGGTGGTTGTGACATTGTGTTGGGTGCAGACTAGCTAAAGACTTTGGGTTCCATTATCATGGATTTTAAGGAATTAACCATGCAATTTGATCAGGAGGGCCATCAATATAAGTTCCAAGGCATCATCGTCAGTTCCCCTGAGATCATTTGTTCCTATCGCATGGAAACACTTCTCAAAAAAGGTCATCCGGCCGTTATTTCCCAACTCCATGTCATACAAGCAACTGAGACACCCTCTGTGTCGCATGACCTCCAATTCATCCTCTCTAAACATCAAGTGGATTTTTCCACTCCCCAGGGACTCCCTCCCTCTCATGGTGTTCATGATCATTCCATTCCCCTTGTCCCAGGAAGCCTTCCTCCCAATATTCGTCCCTATAATCACCCCTTTTCCCAAAAAAATGAAATTGAGAAAATGGTTCAAGAACTGCTTAATGCAGGCATTATCCACCCTAGTACAAGCCCCTACTCTTCTCATGTGGTCATGGTTATGAAGAAATAAGGATCTTTGTGCATGTGTCCAGATTTCCATGCCCTCAACAAACTCACCATTAAAGAAAAATTTCCCATTCCTATCATTGACAACCTCTTGGATGAATTGACTGGAGCCCAATTCTTTACTAAACTTGATCTTCATTCTAGCTACCACTAGATCCATATGAAAGAGGTAGACATTCCTAAGACTTCCTTTAGAACTCATGAGGTACACTATGATCTTTTGGTCATGCCCTTTGGTTTGTGTAATGCTCCCTCCACTTTCCAAAGCCTCATGAATCATGTCTTCCATCCTTTTCTCCATCATTTTGTCTTAGTTTTCTCTGATGATATCCTCATCTATATAAAAACATGTACAAACCATATTTATCATGTGGATCAAGTTCTCCATCTACTCTCTCAGCACCAACGTTTCCTGAAACAATCTAAATGTGCTTTTAGCGCCTCAAAAGTCAAGTACTTGGGTTGTCTGGTTGGAAAGCATGGTGTCAGGGTGGATCCTAAAAATATTGAAGCTATAAAATACCGGCCTCACCCAAAGAATCTAAAAATCTTGCGTGGATTTATGGTCTTAACAGGTTATTATCGCAAGTTTTTTAAGAATTATGGAAAGATTGTGGCCCCTCGCACTGCACTCCTTAAAAAGAATTCTTTCACCTGGAATCTAGCAGCTGCTCAAGATTTACAAACCTTGAAGATGGACATGTGCACCACTACAGTCCTGACCCTTCCTAGTTTCACAAAGACCTTTTTCCAGGAATGTGATGCTTCAGGGAAAGGAATTGGTGTTGTCCTTATGCAAGAGGTTCGGCTTTTGGCCTTTACTAGAAAACAACTTTCTGAATGAAATTTGGGAAAATCAATCTTTGAAAAGGAAATATTGGCTATTCTTCGTGCCTTTGATCTTTGGCACCCTTATCTATTGCGGCAATGCTTCCAAATTAAGACAGATCATCAAAGCCTCAAGTATTTTCTGGAACAACGCATTTCCTCCCCAGAGAAACAAATATGGGTGACTAAGATATTTGGATATGATTATGAGATCATTTACAAGAAAGGAAAATACATTGTGATTACAGATGCACTTTCCCAAAAATATGAAGATGAAGGTTCCCTTTTTTCTCTCTCCTTCATTGTGCCAGATTGGCTCCAAGTCGTTCGCCAAGAATGGCTACACGATCCCAAAAGTTCGCATCTGATACAACAATTGCAATCCAATTCTCCATTTTTTCCAAGGTACTCTTGGTTCCATGATGATCTTCGATACAAAGTCCATTTATATTTAAGTAAACAGTCAAAACTTAAATCCACAGTACTTTTTGAGCTTCATGCTACACCCACAGCTGGGCACTCAGGGTTTACCAAAACCTATGACAGGGTTAAACGTTCTTTTTTCTGTTATGGTATGAAACAAGATGTTCGTAATTTTGTGGATGAATGTGATGTGTGCCAATGCAGCAAGGGTGAAACATTCAAATCTCTTGGCACACTACAACTATGTCTGATTCCACTTGCTATTTGGCGGGATATCTCTATGAATTTTATTGTAGGCTTACCTAAATCGGGAAATAAATCAGTAATCATGGTGGTCATTGATCACCTTTCCAAGTATGCTCATTTATGTTCTCTTCAACACCCATTTACAACAGCCATTGTGGCTCAAAGTTTCATGGATCAGGTCTTCAAGCTTCATGGCATGCTGCATTCTATTGCTTCTGATCGCGACCCAACTTTCACCATCAATTTTTGGCAAGAACTATTCAAGCTACAAGGCACCCAATTACATCTCAACACAGCTTATCATCCCCAGATTGATGGTCAAACTGAAGTTGTCAACAAGTGTTTGGAAACATATTTGAGGTGTTTTGCATCAGAAAAGAAAAATCAGTGGGCTCAATGGTTACCATTAGTTGAATGATGGTACAACACTTCATACCATACAACTACCTGCATGAATCCTTTCGAAGCAGTATATGGACAAAATCCACCTTCAATTCTCTCATATTTATTGGGTGTCTCAAAGATCCAGGTAGTTGACTAAATTCTTACGATTCAAGAGGATATTATCTGTACCCTCAAAGAGAATTTGGTCATGGCCTAGAATCTCCTAAAGAAACAAGCAGATCAAGTTTTCTTTGAACGTCAATTTGCAGAAGGGGATCAGGTGTTTCATCTACTGCAAACTTACAAGAAAATTTTCCTCAAGGATGACCATTGTCAGAAACTGGTGCCCAAATTTTATGGTCCTTATACCGTTCTCAAGCTTGTGGGATAGGTGGCCTATCAATTAGCTTTTCCCATCCATTCTAAACTACATCTTGTTTTTCATGTTTCCTTCTTAAAGAAGGTGATTAGAACTAAGTGTCAAACTCAAACCAACCTTCCTGAGTTGGACAAAAAAGGCTCCATTTGGCTACAACCATAAGAATTTTTGGACCAGCGTGAGCGTCACCTGCATCAACGAACCATCAAGGAAGTGTTAGTCTAGTGGAAAGATACAACCCCAGTAGATGCCACTTGGGAACCCGCGACCATTCTGCAACAATTTCCACATCTCAAGCCTTGATTACAAGGATATTTTTAAGGGCAAGGACATGTTAGGGACCTAACCCCTCACATAGGTAGAATAATATATTCCGATGTAATAAATATCAATATTAATAAGGCCTAGAAATAAGGAAGAATATGTCAAATGTAAGAAGACCTAATAGAATCTTCCGCTTCTATAAGGATCTTCCTCTAGATGGTTCTTTTGATAGACATATTTACTATAAATAGGAGTCGAGGGTATGAGAACTGTTGTCTTGAGTATTATGGTAATAGAGCTCTGCTCGACTGGAGGTTTCCCCCTCAAAGAGGCAAGTGCACATTGCTCTAGGTAATCGAAGTGATCTTTCTGGTTTTATTATGTTATCAGTTAAGTATTATTTTGGTGTTGTACTAGTTATATTGTTGTTCATCTGCCATTTCTATCATTTTATTTCTATTATGCGTACTTTCTATATATGGAATATTACATTTTCTTTTTCTTGTATCTTTCCCTACAACTGATCTTTGTATATGACCTTCTCATTGAATATGACATCTCTACTCCTAATGATTTTTTGATTTTCATAATCCCATAAGAAATAACCAAAATCATTAAAACCATATCCAATAAAGGTACACTTCTTGAATTTTTCCTCAAGCTTTGTTCTATTTTCTTTATCAATATGGACAAATGCTTCACAACTGAAAGTCTTCAAAAAAGAATAGTTTACATTTTTACCTGTCCATGCCTCCTCTGGAATTCCACCATCCAAAGAGCTTGAAGGTCCTCTGTTTATTAAGTAAACAATAGTATCTACAACATCTACCTAGAATTATAATAGAAAACCAACAAGCAATCTCATACTCCTGGCATGCTCCATGATTGTCCTTTTCATCCTTTCTGGCACACCATTTTCTTGTGGTGTTCCTTGAACTGTCTTCTCTCTACAAATCCCATGGTATGAATAGTAATCATCAAACTCCTTGCTACAATATTCACCTCCATTGTCTTATCTGAGACACTTCAACCTTTTTCTTATCTCATTCTCAACCAAAGCTTTCCATTTCTTAAAAGTATAAAAAGCATCAGATTTTTGTTGAATGAAATAAACCCAAGTTTTTCTAGTTGCATCATCAATAAAAGTAATATAATAATGAGATACACCAAGAGATGATACCTGAGACAATACCCATACATATGTATGAACAAGCTCTAACCTTTCACTCTTCTTTTCTTTTTTGACTCTCAAAAATTTGACTCTCTTATGTTTTCCATAAACACAATGCTCATAGAAATCCAAATCAATTTGTTTAAGATCTAGAAACAAATTTCTTTTTTGAAGTATGTGCATCTCCTTCTCACTCATATGTCCAAGCCTATGATGCCACAATGATGTATCCACTCTTGTAGAAGCTAAAGAGATATAAGAGTCAATATTACCAGTACATAAATACAATATACCTACCTTCTCTCCTTTTGCTATCACTAATGATCCTTTGGTGACATTCCACACCTTATCTGATATACAACATTCACTTTCCAACTGCCATGTTGAAATTAGATTTTTCCTTAGATCTAGAACATGTATTACCTCTTTCAACAACCATTGGTTTCCATTCCTTTGCTTTGTTTTTACCTTTCCCATTCCAACATTTTTTCATGGTGCATCATCAACCAAATGAAGCTATCCAAAATCACCTTCAACATAATCTAGAAAATGTTTCCTATGGGGTGTGCATGAAATGAATCTTTTGAATCTACTACCCAAGACTTAGAAATATTGTCTACAGAAAGAATCAAAGAATCTTGCAACACATCACCTATTACATTTCCTTCTTGATTTTTCTCCTATTGTGCATCTCTTTGTTTCTTTGGAGCTCTGCAGTCTTTCTTTAGATGTCGTTTCTTCCCACAATTCCAACACTCTATATTTCTGAGTCTGTATTTGGACCTGCCCTTCCTATAATTCATGTGGTTCGATCCATTTCCTATATTCTTTTGGCTTCTCTTGTTCTCCATGCTTAACGGATTAGCTGATGTCTCACCTTTTCTTTTCCATCAGATTTTCTCACTAAGGATAACACCAACAACATAATCAAATTTAAGTGTTTGAACCAAATATAGAGTTACTTACAGCCATGACCAAGTTGTTCCAACTTTCTGGAAATGAGCACAAGATTAGAAGGGCCCTGGCCTCATCATCAAAGTCCAATTTTACAGAACTCAACTGATTAGTAACCATATTAAATTCATTTAAATGATCTGCAACAGACCCACCTTCTGACATCTTCATATTAGATAATATCTTCATTAGAAATACCTTATTGGATGTTGAGGGTTTTTCATACAATTTATCCATTGCATCCATCATCTCCTTCATTGTATTTTATTTCAAAACATTGAAAGCCACCAACGTTTCCAGGATCAGCCATATTGTTCCTAGCTCCTTTTTGCCAAGAATCTCCCATTCTTCATCCTTCATGGTTGTCGGCTTCTTTGTTATTCCACAAAATGGTAGGAATAGATCCTTCTGATAAAATTAATATTCCATATACATCTTTCATAACTGGTAGTTTTGGCCGTTAAATTTCTCGGCCCTAAACTTTCCATCTTTCACCATTGCTCCCACTCGAACCAGGAACCCTCTTTTCCTACGAGTTACCTTTTGCTTTGATACTAGTTTTTAGAAAAATAGGATCGCAGGGCAATAAAATAAAACAAATACGGAAATAAAACACAAAATATACAAAATACAATAGAGACACAGATATATGTGGTTCACCCAGTGTGGGGTACATCCACAAGAGAAATTTCTAGGTCCTTCCTTTATTATTATTCTGCAAAATGAAGGGATATAACCTACAACACACCCATTGTAACTTCCCCTTATTTCTTTCACAGTCAACTCTCTTAGAATACAATATTCATAATGACACATAGGCACAATACATTTCCCTCATAAAAGAGGGTTTCCTTCTAGGAAAAAAAAACCCTAACATAACCTCTACTGTCAGATCCGTGACCTTATAATGAACGGTCCATATTTACAATGAAATTGCAATATACAATTACAAGGCAATTTTTCCTTTGGGGGCCCACTTGCCCCGGGAACTTGCAGGGGGGTAACCCCACCCTGCACTCCCCCACATGGAGGAGTGTACATTATTTCTTGGTGTAAAGTCTTAATGGGGTATAAACATGGTTGAAAACAAAGAAATCTAAATCAGGAAGATAATTAGGCTCCACAACCAATAGAAGAATATGTCAAATCTCATGATGATGATAGAATTTAGAAAGAGGATGAAAATGAAGATGTATCTACAAACGAAGAGGAATATTACACTACAATAGAGAAGGTATTGTTCTAAGCTATTCTACTTGGAGACTCACAATATTATAAATATTAAACAGGGGGAGTCTAGGAAGTATCTCAATAGATCAGAGATTTATCTTTCGAGCATTATGAAGTCTTTCAGATTGATGATTGAGTCAACATTATGGATAGTTGGGTAGCAGAGTTATGGACAACATGGATAGAGATGGATTTGTAAGAACACTTAACAGATTTGGACATATGTGTGACAATGGATGAGAGAATGGATTCATAGATTCGTTCAGAGACTAACACATAGTCAATTGAAGGATTATGATAAATTAAATGTTTGAATTCTTTAACTTGAATTCTTTTTATATATGTCAGTTGATTACACGAGGAAGAACCAATGGAAAATAAATCCAAAAGAAGCCAGGTACATGAATACCTACATCAATATACACAACAATGTGCAGATAAGTCATCAAAGAGAGAGATCTAGAAAGGAAGATTAGTAGAATACAGACATGGAGACATACCCATAGGGGGAGATATTTTTTTTACCATGATTGGTTAGAGTAGGTAAAAATATAGGAGAAGACATATCGATAAGATGATTTAATCCTTTTTCAAAGGGAGAGAGAGTATAATAAGAGGCATGAAGACAAGGGGATTAGATAAAAGGGAAGTGCAGACAAGGGGAGCATCCTCAAGGAGAGTTCAGTAAGGGGGAGTAGCCCCAAAGGGAGATACCCTTTTCCATTGATGTCAAAGGGGGAGAGATAGAAAAAATGATGAGGAGAAATGATCATAGGGAGCATGAGCATGAGTATTTCCATGATTAAGTGTTTCCATCAATGTTGGTGTTTCCATCAATGCCAAAAGGGGATATTGTTGGACAGTTGGTTTAGATTGACGAACAATTGGTTTGGATAGTTGGTGGTCATTGATGTCAACCCTTGGAGAGTGATATTGTATATTTATTCCAACCCTTAGAGATTGATTTCAACCCTTAAGTATGTAGAGTATCACATTATGGTAGCCCTAGAGGTGTGGTTAAGGAACCCTAGTTTGTTCGAGGTATTTGGACATGAAGATAAGTGAATATGTAGGTAATATTATCATGAATGAATAATACATGCCGTGTTGTTTCTGGTGATATGTGGTAGGTCACGTATTTCCTCATGGTTGGAGAGATATCGCCTTGATAAGTTGGAGAACCCTCATGAATTATCTAGAAGCCCCTAGAAAGTTAAAGAAGTCAATTATTCTAGAAACTCCTAGAAGAAGTTTACTATTCAAATTGGTTGTAACTAGGAGTTAATCATGAGTAAAGTTTTTGAAATAAGAAAATAATTAAAAATAAATTAGTTGCAACAATTATCCCCATTTTTTGGATAACTAAAGAGATGATGTCTCGAGGCCCTCGGGTTGCATATATGGAGTGCCAAGAGATTACCTGACTAGTAGTACCCCTTTGCACAGATGGAAAACCCACTCACCACCGAAGATGGTCATAGGTTTATAGATGGAATCCACCACACCAGTTGGCTTCCAGAAGAAAGTGGGCCTTGCTCCATGAGGTAAAATTCAGTATTATGATGAGAGTCATTTCAATACATAAGCCATTTGATTATGTTGTATCTTAGATTTCTCTAGATTTCATGATATGTGCTTGGACATGCATTTTTCCTTGCTTCACCTTGGTGGTTGACATTATGCCCTAGAAAGTGGTCTTCTTAGGGAATGGGTTTGTTACTGGGAAATCCATTAATGATCCATCGTACCATTCCTGACCATACTTTCCATTTTCCATCATTGTTCCCCTATGTTTCCTTATCTCTTGGGATTTTGCAATGTATTGACCCAAGAAGGGGTTGTCCCTCATTCTATGGGAAGAAGGGGATAATGGCCCATAGGGGTTGGTGTTGGGTAAAATATAAAATCCATTTATAAACCTTCCATATGCTTCACCCAGGGATCACCCAAGAAATCAATAAAACGCTTATCTTTGAATAAAAGGGGACCCATAATATAATAAATAAATGCCTAAAAGGTAGATTGAAGGATAGGTCTCATCACAAGCCAACCTATCACATCCATGGATATCTAGTGGTATGAAATTGTTATTATTTAGTCACCAAACTAAGGCAGTGACTCTCAGTTGCATGGTTGAGAGAAAGGGGTCGCATCACGAGCCAACCTTCTCATTTCTATTAGGTATTTTTGGGTGACATTGCCACCATCTAGTCACCACACTTGGGAAATGACCTTCAAACTCTCCTTATGCTAAAGAAAATATAAAGAAAGAAATATAAAAGGAAAATAATGGGCTTGGAAAAAGTGCAATGCGGACGAAGGTACCACACACCCTCTAAAAAGGCACCCATGAATGAGACACTACAACCCTTAGTATGTCATGAGCCTTATGCCCATTGAGTCTTGACCCCATCCACCTCATACACTCTACATGGCTTAGAGAGGGACCTCTTTGAGGATTTCCTTGACCTAGGGAAATATCTACCCAATAGGACACCTCGTCAACCCTCCCATACTTAAGCTTGACAAGTCACATAATGTATTTGAGATATTAATTGTTTGGTATGGTAATATTTGATGCACATGCTTAGATGGCTTGTTTATTGAATGGACCCACTTGTCATGATGTTATGACTTGAGATCCTTGGAGGGCATGTCCATTTTTCTTTGCAGGACCTACCTGGTGGACATTTTTGGGAGAACAAGCCTAGCTTGGGTTTCCATGGGGCTACAAGCCCACAAGTTGGATGTCAGGGAGCCACATTCCAAAGGAGAGAGAGATGACTTGAATGGCCTTGATAAAAAATTGGATGACCTAGCACACCCATTTCTTGCCAAATGATTTTCCTAGGAGGGGAAAAATGTCTCACTTTGGTGCATGACATCATGATGTTGGGGGGTAGCGCTTAGTGGTGAGGTGCCACTCATTTTCACTTTGAAATTTTGAGGCAAAGAGGGTTTTCAAAAAGATGAGATCATCTAGATGCTTGACACATGGCCTTGGGAGGCCCTTCCATGCTTCTGCAATACTAACAACCTCCTCAAAGTGGAAAAACATCCCATAAAGGGGTGACATCATCCTAGATTAGGGTTTAATTTGTGCAAAAGATGAAATTTTGAGTGAATTGTTTCATATTATTTTGTTAATGGGGAAAGATTAGGGTTGTTGACCCCTAATCTTATGTTTTACTCCTTATTTTGTGGACAAGCCAAGTTGGATAATTTTTTGTATAAATAGATATCATAATATCTCATTTTAACTCATAATTCTCCTCTTGTGAGAGGTTTTGGTCTAAATTTTTTGGCTTCCTTAGCTTTTTAGCTCTTGTTTACTTGTGAATATCTATGGTTTTGAATGGTTAATGGAAGAAGTGATGTGCTAGCCTTGGAAGGTTAATTTCTATCTCTTGTGGTGGATTGTTATAGCATCTCTCTTTATCTTTGTATGGTTTTTACTCTCTTTCTATCATTTTATTCAAGTCAAGTGTTGTTGTTCTAGGAGCTGGGTGGGAAGTATAAGGGCATAAACCCCCACCATAATCTTCACCATTTTTTCTTCTTCTCATTCATTGAAAAGGGTTTACTAATAGAAGTATAAGGGCATACACCCTCTTAGATTAAATCCTAGCTGAGAGAAACTTGGATTTGGAAGTAAAAGGAATTACACCCACAAGGCGGTAGCTTCTGTAAGCTCCTTATGACCCAATTAACCTAATAGTAAAGGCATTATTCATTAATTTGTTGCATTGGAGAAATAAATTAATTTCAGTCTTTTTACTTCTTGAAAAAGTGGACTTCCTTCCTTGTTCCTTGGGCACCTCATATAAGGGATACTTATTGCTTCTATTAAAAATTTACATGTTCAACCATTAGGGATGTACAAACCCTAACTTATTTTCTCTAATAAATCTCTTATCAACCATTGGTTTTTTCTCAAAGTTTGCAAACTTACTCTCTATTGGCACAGGGGTAGACCCAAGGTTCAATGCTTCAACAAAGCACCAACAAAACCCTAACTACTGGCCCTTTTGGCAACACCTACGAAGCAGGAGAAGACTCACCCGAGGTAGAAGCAGGGGGGGTTACAAGACTCAAATGTCTGTAAATAATATGGGACACAGATTTGTGATTACAACACTTCTCAGAGTATTCTATTAACACTTACAAGATAATCATCATTAACTCATTAGTTTCATTAACATCGTCGAACAAACCCTAAGGTAGATCGACGTAGTAACAATAAATATTAAGTACTTCAACCACTTAGCACATAACAACGAGTTAGATCTAGCATTCATTCATAAAGAACAAGTAAGAAATGAGCACTATCAGATCTATTCATCATACATAATAACAAAGAACTAAGAAGATAAATAACAAACAAACATATCACAAAGCACATCAGAGACACAAGATATATGTGGTTCACCCCAGTGTGGGGCTACGTCCACCAATTGCTTCATCTTTTTTATTATTCTTCTAAATCTCTTACATTCATCTTCTCCTATGCACTAATCCATATAGGTAAGCTTCACAGAGGATAGGATATCTGTGCACTGAGCGCCAGATCCTCCTTCCCAAAACTAGGTCACTGCACAAAGCCCACTTCTCTATCGAGCACGAATCCTTACATACACATTTTGTTGCACTAAGCAACCCAAAACTACTTTCACTTAGCCTTGAAATCCACTTAGACTTCACTTCTACTACTCTTACATCACTTCTATACCTTTACCTTACACTCTTACACTTATTTATACTTTTACAATAAGGCCTAAACATGGGAGAACCCATGTGTCAACATCCCATAACCCTTTACAAAAACCCTAGGAACCCTTTTTTGGGTCCACAAATCCCACAAAACAAGTGAGATCTGTGATCTCATCTCTACTTGGGCACTCCTTCCTCACTCACCTGTGACTCATCCTGAGTCACTCAAGTCTGCGAAGCACTACTTCAAAGGCCTCGAGCCTCACTCGAGCAGCCTCGACTTGCTACTTCACCTAAGATTCCTTCTCAGAGATCTCTTGAATAATATTCTCTGTAACAGGCCCTTACAAGCGACGTTCCACCGTCGCAACTACCTATTCTAGTTGTGAGCCTTGTCCTTCAATTTCTTCGAACAACTTGCAAGCTTCATCCTGCACTAGTTGCAGCTTCTGCGTGACTTCCATTACCCTGCCCTAGATGGCAGTAATTTGTTGTTGTACAATGCGTTGTTCTTGTGATCTCTTCATTCTCTCAACTGCAGTGAGTAACTTCATATGTGCCTTTACTGACAGTGCCTGCTATTGTGCCTCCTGTAGTTGCACTTCCAACTTCCTAAGCTCTGGATATTCTCTAAGGTGTTTGTAAGTCTGCATACTCCTGTCACTCAGTTGTTTGCATTTTGAGGTAAGGGCTCTGATCCTTCCGAATGTGCTCCTAGCGACTTCCTCCCTATGATCACTCAATTCCTATGGAGTGCTTGGTACTTCTTGGATATTCAAATCCATTACCCTTTCTTGAAGCTGTTGGATGGCCTCAACAAGCTTCATTACTTGAACCTCGACTGCCTTATGTTCCTCTAGTGCCAAGCCTGGCATAGAGTGAAGTGCTCTTCTCACCACTTCTTTGACCGTAGTCTTCTCTACAAGTTGTTGGTCTTTTTATCTCTGTATCTTTGCCTTTTCTTCCTCAATCATCGTCCGTTCTCGTTTTCATAAGCGGTTACACAGTACTGTGAAAACCGTAGTTTCTCTAAGACTTCCTCTTTCTCTTTCTTCAGGGCTTCTGTATACTTTTCCTTTTCTTCTTGAACTTTCTAAAGTCGATCCCCTGTTGCATCTGTTAATCTTTTCAATTGGGCAGGTGCATCCCCCAATTTTGCAGTCTCTGACGAGGAAGGCGTAGTAGGTACTGCACATATCAATTGAATAGCTCATTGTATCTCCTTCAACTCCTCCTCGACCCTTCCATATATCTCCTCCTGCTTCGCTCCATATATATGCAAGAGATCTTCGGACGCTTCCTCCATCAGTTTCTGGACTAGACCAATATCATCTTCCATGAGTGTGGCCTCTAGCTAGGTCTTACTAGCATGGGTCTTTTATCTTGCCGAAGGTTTCTGCGGAGAAAACTTCCTATTTCATGGTGTTTCTGTTTCAGTAAGGGGATCTTTCAGAGTTGTATCTTTTCCTTCTCTTTTATTCTCTCCTTCTTCCCCTTCTCTTTGTCCATCTGCTTGGTATTCTCCTTCTCCTCCTCCTGTGGGTGAGACAGATCCACTTTCTTCTGAGGCGTTGTCCTCCTCATCGATATGTATATTCTGAACTTCCTCCTTTTTCTTATTCTTCTTTGCACTCGACTGTCCTGCATGCTCGAACCGGGTGACCAAGGGGCTTCCTATAATTTCAGCATCGAAGAGTTTGACATCAGTGACAGGTGTATGAAGCTCATCTAGCCATTCCTTTGTGATCTTCTCCATATCTTCATTGGTCATCTTGTAATAAGATTGTAGCTCCTCCTTTTTCTCATGTTTGAGCGCAATTATATATATATAATGTGGATCTGCACAGAACTTGGCTATTGGTCTATATTGGTGCAAGGTGCACAGGGTCATGCACTGGAATGACTCAATGGAAACCTTCAGTTGTTGATAGCACACATAGAACATGACGTTCAACTGTCATTGCTTCAACATGTCATTGGTGTACCACAAGGTTGAGAACCTGGCATCCAATGGCTATGATGGTTCGATCTTCAAGAAGTTGCTTCCTTCCAAAATTTGCCAAGCAAAAAATGCAATCAATACGAGCAACTAGCTAAAGTGGAGCTCGTGTCCCTGATCTTGAGCTTCGCGAAATTATTTATCGAGCTCATTGACTAGGTAACTTGCCCAATTCATCTCCATCCCCTCCACACATTTTCCTGCGAGGTCCACCATGAACCCAGTGACCTGCGTGGGGCGATTCTTTCTTATGATCTTTCCATATATGAGTTGTCAAGCAAGGTGCACTGCACCATCCTAGATAGAGGCTACCTTGTAGCCTCGCTTTCCCTTCTCAACTTCTCCATAAGCCTCCTTAATGCGTTGGGCCAGGCAGTGATCCGAGGTCTTCCTTCGGTAAAACTGTTGAGGGTCAGATCCCTGCATGCTCAATCCTATAATCCAGTGTATCAGTGTAAGATCCACAGTAATCCATTGGTCGAGCCACAGGTAACCTCCATGGTAGCCTAAAAAGAGGATTTTAACACGAGCTCTTTAATCCAAGGCTGGGAGACTAGGAGAGTCTTCTTCCTAGTGGTCTTCGTGAAATATCTGTGAGGTGCGAGCAAGGCAAACTTCTTTCTATCTCCAAGGTTAAAATCAATGTCCTTCACTAGTGGGATCTATCCCAACTGACTTCCCACTATGCGTATTCCCTTCGAAATGTACACGGTGATCAATGTGTACTCAAAGTCCCATGGGATGTTGTCATGGTTAACCGCTCGAGCCAAGGGTGGAATATAATATGGTAAGATTGATGAGATCTTCTTCGCATTTTCCATATCTCTGCGATGCATACTTCATTGCTCGATTGCGATGTTAGTATGGCCAGAACGTCGTCCGGTCAAAGGTGAAACTTCCAATACCCTAGTCGATGATTCTTGTACTCCTTCAGAGGTAGCTTTATCATCCATAAACTTCTTAATAACCTCCTCGATGGACTTCTCTAACTCAGTACGCTCGGCCGACATTCCCACTATTAACAAATAGGTTAGGGTAGGCGAGTGGATAAGCGGGGTAGAAAAGTGGACAACGGTGTCTAAGAACACATCTTGACACACAATCACTTCTCTTCTTGTCTCAGATACCCACGAGTAGAAAAAAGTGGTCTTGGTGTAGTGTCCAATGGGTTAAATAAGCAAGCATCGTAACGAATTCCTCCAACGGGTAGGAATGCTTTCATCAGTGTGAATCTTTTCATTATGGCATGGTATCAATGTCCCAAACGTGGTCTATTCACCCATAAATGTGTTTCATATCTATTTTGGAGCATCATTCTAATGATCGGGGCGCCTCCAACGTTCATATAGCTTCACCCAGGTGAAGTCCCATTCTGTGCGGTTCTACTGTTCTGGCAAGGTTCAAATCCTACAAACCTGCCTCCTGCGAAGTCTTACATGTAACTTCCTATAGATTTTCCAACTTTGATTTATTCTTACTAAGCTTCCTTGCCTTCTTTCCTATGATTTGAATCTCTCTAACTATTTCTGGAATTCTCTTTCCATTCCTATTCTTATCTTCTCCTGGTGTAGAGACTTCGCACTATTGATGTTCTCTCAAAAGGTTTGAAGTTAATACCTCTTATCTTATTAAGTCCAAGGTGGGTATTCTTCTTTTTGGCATGGATAGGTCCTTCAAACCTTCTTGCATTCTTTCAACCTCGAAAACTAATTCTCTTCTCTTATATAGCTTCAACTTATCTTCTCATTCTTCTATTAGTCGGTCTATTTTTCTAGCTATGGAATCCCTTAGTTCTTGTTTTTTATTTTCTGTAGTTTCTTCCTCTGCTTTCCTTCTGATCTGATCCTCCTCAATCCAAGTCTTTCCTAACAAAAGTGGGAACGGGGCGTTGTTCTCAACAAACTTAATAACTTCAAATTCCTCTTCATTCGTTGTTCCATGGATGATAATAGGTACATTAGTAACTCTACCACATAGGGTTATCATCTTTCCTTTAAACAAGCCTAGCCTTCCTAATGAAGGTACCATAGTAGGCTTTCCCAAAATTTCCCAAGCAACTTTTGTCATAATATTCACTTGTGTTTCTTCATCCAAGGCACAGTCTATGTCGAAGTCTCCTATTCTTGCATTCATGCGTTGTTTTACCTTCAAGATATCAGGTAAACTGATATCCTTGTGATCATTCATCGTTTCTTTCAACTGTGATAACATAGTTTGAGCTTTCTATGATTCTTTCTCTTGATGATTCTCTAACATGCTCTCATTCTCTTGACTTCCTTCATATTTTTATTTTCTCATGCTCATTTGTTCGACTTTAGAAATCATCTTTGGACAATCCTCAACTTCATGACCAACAATTTTACAACAAAGACAAACAGGGCCTGTACCAGGGCGTTCCTTAGCAAGATGTCCTGGTGTTCTATAATTATAACATAGTGTCAATCCTCTCTGTCTCTTGTAATTTCCCCAACTTCTCCTGTACTATGCACTAGGATCACAGTGTTGGACCTGCAATCTGTAAAAATTATTTCTAGTTTCTTGCATCCACTTATTAGTCCAAAAAGAATTTCTATGCATAGGAATAACATATCTTTCTTTATTTCTATCAAATTTATCCAAATCAACTCTTTCTTCCAACTGTGCCCTAGATTTCAAACTAGGACATAATCTATTAAACATACCTAAATTCATGCTTTCTAAACACAAACTTTCTCTTATCTTTATCAAAGATCAAAGCTTTACCTCTTTCAAGAACTTACCTCTTTTCTTCATATTGGGTTTCTTTCTTAGCAGAGAGCTTCGCAAGTCAAGTATAATACTATGCACCACATTAGTAGATCTATGCATAGAGCTTCTCTTTCCTTTACTTCAGTTCCTAGTAATCACAGTTTCAGTCTCGGCAACAGAACCATTTGTTTGCATAGGGGCAGACCCAACGTTCAACGCTTCAAAAGTGCACCAACAAAACCCTAACTATCGACCCTTTTGGCAACACCTTCGAAGCAGGCGAAGTCTCACCCGAGGTAGAGGCAGGGGGGGTTACAGGACTTAGATGTATGTAACCAAGATGGGACATAGATCTGTGATTACAACACTTTGTAGAGTATTCTATTAACAGTTACAAGATAATCATATTATTCTATTAACACTTACAATATAATCATCATTAACTCATTATCTTCATTAACATCGCGGAACAAACCCTAAGGTAGATCAACGCAGTAACAGTAAATCTTAAGTACCTCAACCACTTAGCACATAGCAACAATTTAGATCTAGAATTCATTCATAAAGCACAAGTAAGCACTGAGCACTATTATATATATTCATCATACATAATAACAAAGCACTAAGAAGATAAATGACAAACACACATAGCACAAAGCTCATCAGAGACACAAGATATATGTGGTTCACCCCAATGTGGGACTACATCCACCAACTGCTTTTTCTTCTTTATTAATCTTTTGAATCTCTTACATTCATATTCTCATGTGCACTAAGCCACAGATCTAAGCTTCTCAAAGGGCAGGATATCTGTGCACTAAGCACTAGATCCTCCTTCCCAAAACTAGGTCACTGCATAAAGCCCACTTCTCTATCTAGCATGAAGCGTTACATACACATTCTGTTGCACTAAGAAACCAAAAAATGCTTTCACTTATCCTTTCAAGACACTTAGACTTCACTTCTAATACTCTTACATCGCTTCGCTACCTTTACCTTACACTCTTACACTTATTCATACTTTTACAATAAGGCCTAAACATGGGAGAACCCATGGGCTGACATCCCATAACCCTTTACAAAAACCCTAGGAACCCCTTGTTGGGTCCACAAAGCCCAAAAAACAAGTGAGATCCATGATCTCAGCTCTGCCTGGGCACTCCTTTCTCAATCACTATGTTGAAGTCCAAAAACTGGTCATTCCTGACCAAGATTTCCTCAAAACTTGGTCGAGGGCCAACACTCTCCTTGTCCTAGTGCACCTCTTGGAAAATTTTGAGTGGATTCTGGTGATTTTCTTGTTGTAATACATTGACTGTTATAGCCATAAGGCTAATATAATTTTTTTCATACAAGTGTTTACAACAACCTTATATTTTGTGCTATAATTATGTCTTTTCATCTTGAGTTTAGCTAGTCTTTCTCTTGTATTTTCTACTTGATCTCTATCACTTATTGAGAAGCTTCTAGTATCATTTATTTGTTGATATATACTATTATCTACTACTGAAACTTAGGTACAACAAGATTAATTTTCAGATCCAACTAACATATACTATTACAAAGTGTTTTTTCTTGTGTCTTAGGCAGGTACAATCATCAAAAAAATCACTATACCTATGGGGAAACCATCACTTGAATTGCAAAGAATATCTCCATATAGAATTGACCTCTAGGGGCTTCATTTCCACTTCCCTCCATGTCCATATCAATCCCCCATAGGGTGTAAGGTAGCTATATAGTTAGTGGGGGGGGGGGGGGGGCAAAGGGCCCATAGTGATAATACTGGAGGCCATTCAATGTAAGGTGGACTAGGTCCACTATATTATTAAATAAGATCCACTATGGTACTTAGATGTAATAAATGGGTAATTAGATATAATAAATGTAAGAGGAATTATTAGAAGGTTCTACTTATAGAAGAAATAGGTTGTATATCTGAGTTCCTATCATAAAAACACCCAATTTGAAAAATAAATCGTCTGAAACGGAGTCCGGGAAGTCAAGATATTGAAGTTTTAAAATCTGCAATTTTTCAGGGTTTTTTCCGTAGACGGCGGCGTGATTGTTTTTATTTTTGTAGCAGTTGAAGGATGAATTTGCCCAAAAAAATTACAGATCTGAGTTCCTCTCACAATTTCACCCAATTTAAAAAAAACAATCAACCGAAACGGAGTCCAGGAAGTGAAGTTATGAGCATTTTAAATTCAACAGTTTTTTAGGGTTTTTCTAGAAAAAAAAACCATGATTTTCTGTCGTAACTTATTGTTGTATTTTTTGGATTTTTTTGTGACGGTTGCGGGAATGAAGAGTTCATAGGGTTCTCAAATTTCTATTTCCTCTCAAACCCTCAAAGAAATTCTTGAAGCATTAAAATCCCAATTGTATGACACATTGGATAATAGATTACATGACCTTGCACATGGCCTCAATGATAGTTTTCGTAGTTTTCAAGATTCATTGAATAGCATGTAGGAGATATTTATTATGGAGGGCATCGGGGATGAATATAATCAAGAAATGTATGGTTGGTATGATTTTGAGGCCAATTGTGATTATTGGTATATGGATAGTTGTCATTTCTGGGATGACAACCACTTTCATATTTTATTTGATGACTATAATCCACTTTCTGTAGAGAGCATCAATGTGACAAATCGAGAGCCAATGATTATTACCAGTGTCCAACCTGCATATTATACAGTGGTATTATTCCTTCCAGATTTTGCTACGACCATTTTCCACTATGTGGATGGATCTTCTTATTTGGATCCACATGACAGGTGTCAGTATTTGGAGCATCATTTTGAGTTGGTTATTGGGTTCCAAAATCTTCCACGGGGAGTTCACATGAGCACTTGGACATGTGACCCAGGATTACAATGGTGTTTGAACTACTTCAACATGGTGGCTTTCCTTTCTACATGGGACCTTGGTTCTCCAGTCTTCTTCAACATTATGGTCCACAATTATCCATGGGACCCTGGTATATTGTTGTACATCAAGCATTGAGGACAACGCTTTCATGAGAGGGATGGAATATTAGGTAGCTAGAGAGGTAGTAGTGGGGGCCCAGAGGACCCATAGTGATAATAATGGAGGCCATTCAATGTAAGGTGGACTAGGCCCACTATATTATTAAATAAGGCCCACTATGGTAGTTAGATATAATAAATGGGTAGTTAGATATAATAAATGCAAGAGGACTTCTTAGAAGGTTCTACTTCTAGAAGATTCCTCCTCTAGAATATTCTTAGGTGATGGTAGCACTATATAAAGAGGTTCAAGCAATGTAATGGGACATGAAGAGAAATATTGTATTTGGAGCGGTAGCTCAATAGGAGGATGCCCCCTCGAAGAGGCAAGTGAACAGGAGAATATCCCTTCAATAATAGGATCCATTGTATGGTGTTTCCCTACCTCAAGGGTTTCTATAATAAAGTTGTGGTTTTCTATATTGTTTTCTAAATCTTTGTGGTATTTCTGTATGCAAGTATTTGGTTCTTAACATAGGGTCACCAGGATCACCTCCCTAGAGTGACCTAGTCACCCATGAAGTGTGAGACCTACATCAAGGTGAAATTGGGTGTAGGATTCCCATACTTGTAGAACTTTTTCCTTGGTTGGGTCAAGATTTTCCCAACCTACAACTTACGCTATAACATTTTGGCGTCATTTTCGGGGATGATTTTGAATCCTCTTCCAAACCATAATGACAATTTGGTAAGTTATCCCAAATTTTTTCCCTTAACTTGCCTAGTGACTCCACCCAAGGGACGTTCCCTTTCCACCCTTCTTGATGAGCTCATCTTGAAGCTCATATGGTGACTCCACCTTCCCAAAATCCTTCTTTCCCCTTCCCTTTTTTTTCCCCTTTCCATCCTTTAACGAGCATTAGTCTCATATGGGGACTCCATTAAGGCTCTACCCTCAGTGATGGAACTTTAGCCTCAAGGGACTTACCATGGTAATTCCATAATATGTATCCTTCTCTTGATGTTCATAATGTCCCTAGCTATCCAAACCATTGTCCAATAGAATGGAGAGCAAATTTCCCAAATTTGATAGTGATTCATCCCTAGCAGTTATCCATGTGGCTAATTATATGAAGTATGTTTCAAGCCTAGATGTGCTACATGAGGATGTGCTAATGAAATTTTTTTTATCTTCATTGCAATCAAGTGAAAAGGACTGGCTTACACATTTATGTGATCCAAAGAGTATCCCTTCTTCTACAAAACTCATTGAAGAATTTCTCAGGCATTATCAACCAACTACTCAGAGTTTAGAAGATCATTTTCAAGAGCTCGAACACATTATTTATAGAAAAGGTTTTCCAATAAATGATGATAAAATATATGAAGAAGTGTTTGAAGAACATACTCATGAAAGAAAGATTGAATAAGATCCTGATGAAGAAGTTCCATACAAGACATATGATGAAGAAGAATTACTCATATCTACCCTTCCATTTGTTGATAACATCTAGGCCTATGTTCCTCCCACACATCAAGAAGAGAACATGATAAGTGATAATCCTTTTAAACATATTGATGACGCCTTATTCTGTGACTTTGGAAGTGAAAAGTTGTTAGAGAAACCATTGGATGCAACATATATTTCTAGAAAATAGCACATGAAACACTATGCATTAAGAATCAATCCTCGTGTGATGAAGAGGCGATGGAGGAGCATGCTCATGAAGAGAAAAAATAATCTTGATGAAATGAAACATGTTGAGGCATCATTTTATTTTCTCCTGGTTAATGAGGATGAGTTTGTTCAAACTTGTCTTCCTCCTTCACACAAGGATGAAGAAACAATTAGCCTCGATGATACATATGATCTTCTGCAATACCCCTCTGACATGGTCAATCTGTACATTAATGATTCCATTAAAGTTCAGAGATGTAGATGGGATGTGAGTTGCTTCAGTATTGATAAAGATCCCATTTATGACATTGAGGGTAATATCTCTCAAGCAGAGGGGGTTGACTTTTCATCATCAGAGGAGTGGTCCTCATACGTGTATGATATAGATGTTTGGAAGCCTAGTGATGATATGGTTATAGATTTGTTTCGCCCCCTCGAGGATGACTTGCCACAACATACTCATAGTGATATTTAGTCATCCTTTGGTGCATACTCTTTTGAGGATGCAGGAACTTCCAACCATTGTGATCATATTTTGAGGAATACTAGGACATGGCCATCTCAGAGCAGTCAAAGGTTAATTCTTCAAAGAAGAAGTATTTTAATCTTGGATATTTCCATGGATATTCATAGGGGAAGATGTGGTGTTTTACTACACCTAATACTATTCCTTACCTCTTACCCTCTTCTCCAAGAGACCATGTAGTATTCTTTTGATCTCTCAAATTTTCCTCTCAGTATTCGACAAGAAGTGAGTCTTTGTGCGTGGATGAATATGAGCCTTCATCTACAAATAGTATCCCCCTTCAGAGATGGATTGATCAATTTTGTGGATACACTTTCAGGTGGGGTGATCAGGTTGATGGTTTCTCTTTCCAATGAGATTTCCTCCCTCCCACCCATATTCATGAGTTTTATTTAATGACTGATTATATGTGTATTTGTACTCATGATTATTATGTGCTTAACTTGTCTTTGTTTTATTATATGATTAATCACAGGGGAAGATACTTTGATGAGATGATCAAATGGTTGCACTGGTTGTATGACTTCACTTGACATCATCTAGCACGTAAAATTTTGATTCCTTGCATTTGATTCATGATTGCTCATTTTGATTCCTTGCATTTTGATTCTTGGTTACTATACTAGTTTATATGAATTCCATTTTCATTTTACTCTACTTGTGTATTGATTTCATACTTAGTTTAGAAATTTTTGAAGCAAATATCAAAATTTTATTTTCTAGTTTAGTGGGTCTTAATTTATGAGAACAAGGATGAGTAGGCCATCCTGCACTTGATAGTTTGATGTTTACTTGCATGCATAGGTCTACTAGAAGATTTTGTGGTTCTCATGCACTCTACGAAGAGCACATGTCCCCAAGTATGAGCCATATGTTATCCCCATATTGTGTATAAATAAGGAGATGATGTCTCGAGGACCTCGGGTTGTAGATATGGAGTGTCGAGAGACTACACGATTAGCAGTACCCATTTGCACATATGGAAAATCCACTCACCACTGCAGATGGTCACATGTTTACAGATGCAATCCACCACACAAATTGGCTTCCAAAAGGAAGTGGGCCTTTCTCCATGAGGTACAAGTCAGTATTATGGTGAGAATCATTTCAATACCTAAGCCATTTGATTAATCTTAGATTTCTCTAGATTTCACGGTATGTTCTTGGAAATTATGCCTTTTTCTTTGCTTCAACTTCATCATTAAAATTGTGCCCTAGTAAGCAGTCTTCTTTGGGAATGGGGTTTCTAATCGGAAATCCCTTAATGAGCCATTGCATTGTTCACAACCATACTTTCCATTTTCCATCAATTTTCCCCTTCGTTTCCTTATCTCTTGGGATTTTGTGGTGTATTGACCCAAGAAGGGGTTGTCCCTCATTCTATGGGAAGAAGGGGATAATGGCCAAGAGGGATTGGTGTTGGGTAAAAGATAAAATCCATATATGAACCTTCCAGATGCTTTGCCTACGGATCACCCAAGAAATCAATACAACACTTATCTTTGAATAAAAGGGGACCCATAATATAATAAAGAAATGCATGAAGGTATATTGAAGGATAGGAGGTCTCATCATGAGCCGACCTATCACATCCATTGATGTCTAGTTGTATGAAATTGTCAATATTTGGTCACCAAACCAAGGCAATGACTCTCAGTTGCATGGCTAAGAGAAAGTGGGTCTCATCATGAGCCAACCTTCTCATTTACATTAGGTATTTGTGTGCAAGATACCAGATATATAAAATATGCAGAACATAAATGAAATGCTAGAAATGACAGAATAACAATAAAATATCCAGCATAATCTTCACAATACACAGAAATGATATACGAAATGGCAACAGAAATAGCACTTTGAATTGATAGCAATGTTCACAGGCCTCTTCGAGGGGGCAACCTCCAGTCGAGCAACGCTCTGTTACAATAATATCCAAGGTAGGGTTTTCATACCCTCGACTCTTATTTATACTAATATGTCTATTAAGAGAAGCATCTGGAGGAAGATCCTTCTAGAAGCGGAAGCTTCTATTAGGTCTTCTTACATCTGCCTTATTCTATTTTATTGAAAGGTCTTATTAATATTGACCTTTATTACATCCGAATAAATTGATCTACCTATGTGCGGGTTAGGACCTTAACATGTCCACCCCCTTAAAAATAGCCTTGTCCTCAAGGCTTGAGATTTGGAAACTGGTGCAGAATTGTAGCTGGTTCCCAAGTGGCATCTACTGGAGTCATATATTTCCACTGTACTAGCACTTCCTTGATGGTTCTCTGATGCAGGAGATGCTCCCGCTGGTCCAAAACTATTTCTGGTTGTAGCCAAATGGATCCTTCTTCAGCTAACTCTGGAAGGTTGGTTTGAATTTGGCACCTGGTTCC
>ML798879.1:78802-103658 GCA_009831015.1 Picea engelmannii
TAAAATTGGCTTCTATTCAATAAGGAAATATGCTGAAAATGTAAAATGTAGGCTGAAAACAAGCTTGCTATAATGGTGGTGGGTTATATTTGAGAAGAGATGTGATGGTTGCGCTCATTCAGAAGAATATGATTACAATGAGGCTCTCCAAGAATTTTTACAATAAAAGGAATTCCAAAACCCTAGACATCCAAAAACCTAACCCTAGGAGATGAAGCGCCAAAAGTCATGTGAGCCCTGTTGGGGTAAGTTAGTACATCAACTTCCTGACGTCGTAACTTTTGCATACGTACTTTGTTTTAGGTGCACGATAGCCCGTTGAAAAGGTATATCCGAGGAATACACATGTTGTTTTCAGAATCTAACTTTGTCTATAGTATAACTATGGCGAGCCCCCAAAAACGTTGTTTATGGCCTCAAAACAGCCCCAGAGGTTGCAGACCTGAAAACTAGGAAAAAAATACCAAAATGAGCCAGTTGGAATAGGTGATAAGCCACCAAAATCCATTTGGATCAATCCTCGCCCCTTAGAAATAAATGGTCTCCATTACATTGATTTCCCCCATTAGATGAGGAAATTTCTATTGAATTTGGCCTTGGGTGAGCCACTTGCCTTGGTGCAGGAGTTGTCCTGCTTTAACAACTCTATAAAGTTGGATCCTTTGTTGGCAAGTTCCCTTGAACTGTGTGTCCACAATATGATCATTGGATGCATGTTGTATGTAGTCAAGGTTGAGCTTTGTTGGTGTCAACTGCTATGTTATCTCTGAGGTATCCAATAATGGTGGGAAATAAGGCCAAAGGAGATCCACGTTGAACATTGGGTGTAGGCCAAGGAAAGGGGGAATGTTGAGCTCAAAATCATTTTCACCCACAACCTTGATGATGGTTTAAGGTCCATAACAAAGTGGGTGAATATATTGATGGGGCCCTGTAAGGTGTTGTTTCTGCAAGTGCAACCAAACTTTGTCTCCCACCTGAAACTTATGTGGCACCTAGTGTTGCTCATGGCATTGCTTATACTTGGCATTGGACTTCTGTAAAATATCTCGAACCTATTGGAAGATGTTTTGGATCCACTCAATGAATAGGGTGGCTCTGTTAGCTTCAGTTGGAGCAGGTGAGGAGTTGATTAGGTTGCCCGCAAGGGGTAGTGCAACGTCCATAGGACCCAATGGATGGAAGCCCAACCCCACCTGAAAGGGGATGTGGCTAGTTTATATATGTAGGGATCACTTGTAGTTATGTTGAACATAGGAAAGACTCTCATCCCATGTGTGGGGGTGCTTGTAATTGTACATCCATAATATATGCGCAATCATCTGATCGACGAACTCGGTGTTTCCATTGGTCTGGAGGTGGAAGGTAATTGATTTCGTGAGCTTGGTGTCCAGCAATGAACAAAGGCTTGACTAGAATGTCTTGAGGAACCGACTATCCTGATCTAAGACAATGGTTTGTGGAATTCCAAAATGTACTTAGAATTGTTCAAAGAAGATCGTGGCAGTGGCCTTTGCTGTGATGTTCTTCTTGTAGCCGACCATAATCACCATCTAGGAAAAGTGACCAACAACCACAAAAACACATTGATTTCCCCTCTTGGTGGATGAAAGGCCTGACATGTAGTCCATTGATATGGATTTTCATGGCTTGTCAAGAGTAGGCAAAGGGGTGTACATGTGTTGTTTCTTAGTGGTTAGTTTGGCAATAGTCTAGGCAGTGCACAACCTAATATACTTATTGACATCCTATCGAAGTTTTGTCTAGTAGAATCATTTTTGCAACACTGCCACTATCTTTTGAACGTCAAAGTTTCCCGACACCTGAATGTAGTGGGATTCCCAAATCATCTTCGCTCGCTTGCTTAATGGAACGTAGATATGGCCCAGATGTCACAACAGCCTGTCCTAAAGAAGGAAATTAGTGACAACTAAGTTTGCGCCCAACATTTGTTGGGTGGTGGTGAAGTCAGGGTCTGTCTCATAGAGGTGGGGCCATCTGGAGGTCTCGTGGATGCAAGAGTCTATAATCGTGGTCAGTGCCGCAACAGGAGGTCGACTAAGGAAATCAATGAATCGGTTGGTAATTCATGTTTTATACTTGATGTTGAGGTGGAATTGTTGCAAGTATGTGGACCACTTTTGATGGTGATCATTTTGAAATTTTCCTTGTGTCTACATGAAATGCAGTGGCTTATGATCAGTGTGGATGACACTCTCTTTCCAAAGAATGTAATGTATCCACTGGAATCATGCTTTCACAATGGGTACTTACGAATGACATATCATAGTGTCTCACTGTGATAGACCACGGGGTGGTCGTGCTGAGTAAGAACTATCCCCACAGCATAGTCTGAAGCATCTGCTCGATCTCAAAGGGTTGTTGCAAGTCTAGTAATGAAATTACTGGGTTTAGCACAAGCATTTCTTCAAATCATCGAACTCTTTTTGTTGGGATAGGCCCAACACAAATTTTTCCTTACCACCACCCTTGGTTACTTGGCTAAGGGCCCATGCAATATGGGTGAATCCCAACATGAACTTGTTGTAGAAATTGGCAAGGGCCAAGAAGATTTGAATCTCAGTGAGTGTGGTTGAGGCTGGCCAGTCACAGATGACCTGGATCTTGGTTGGATCCACATGCACACCATGTTTATCAATTATGTAGCCTAGGTATTGGACCCTATCCATGCCAAGGAATATTTTTCCAAGTTGGAATATAGCTTGTGTTGTCGAAGGGTGTGAAAAACCTGTTGAATATGATCCAAATGTTTCACCCAAGTCTTTTTGTATATGAGGATGTCATCCAAACACACCACTACAAAAGTATTGATGAAAGGTTGCAGCATATCGTCTATCATCCTCATGAAACTTGTTCGAGCATTTTTCAAACCAAAGGGCATGACTAGCCATTCAAAAAGACCTTTTAACTTGAAGGTTGTCTTCAAAACATCTGTCTATTCTATTGGGACCTAGTGGTAGCCACACTTCAGATCAATATTACTGAAGTATTTTCCCCCCTTGAGCTGATCAAGGAGATCGTCGATTCAGGGAATCGAGTACCGGTTCCTATTTTTGATTTTATTTAGGGCCCAATAATTAACGCAGAGTCGCGAGGTCTTGTCTTTCTTCTACACCAGCATGATTGGGCTCCCACAAGGTGATGAGATGGGAAGGATGTGTTCCTCGTGGATAAATTCCTGGATCTGTCACTTGATCTCCTCATTCTATAATAGAGAGATATGGTAGACTGGCCCATTGGGTAGCGATGTGTCGGTGGACTGATCGATGGGATGCTTGACCTGACAGTGCATAGGTACCTTGCTAGGTGAGGAGATTATATTTGTGTATTATTCCACAACCTTATCCACTTGTTTCTACTATGTGGAGAGGTCGGTCATGAAGTCCCTATATGTGGCTACAATATTTTGCTCATTTTGAGAGAAAATCATAGAGAAGACAAAATTCTCAGTCTGAGAAATCACCTTCATGCATTTCTTGGCAAAGATCAAGGAAATGCACTAGGTGGTACTGCCTCGGGTATCCTGTACAATTTTTTGTTCAAAGTAAGATAATAATATGAGGCCAAGACTCATATACAACATGATGTTTCCATAAATAAGGTTGTCCCAAAATAACATTACAAACTTCAAGAGGAGAAACATCATACAATACCTCATATTTGAAGGGATGGATGTCATATGACAGGCAACACTATTGGTTGATGCAGAGATCGCTTCCTTGGTAGAGCCATCCAATGTTGTAGGGCTACAGGTGTGACATTTTCGGTAGAGCTAACCGCTTGATGGCCTCTACTAGTATGAGGTTCTTCTGGCTACCGCTATCAACAATGAAGTGTAGTGGGGTGTCATTCACCACATCTATGAATGAAAGAGGTGCTCACCTTCCTCTGTCTCATCTAGTTCACCAGGATGGATCTTGGTGGTAGCAATGGTGGCACTGGGTTCCACAGCAATGATCCATCTCCCCCTTTCTAGTTCTGACTCATATTCAAACCCACATCTTATTAAGAGGCTTTCACCTTAGCCACCAGCGACTACTTTGAGCAAAAATCAGCAATGTTATTCTAGAGGCTCTTATGGAAGTCGCACCACTTCCTAGTATCTTTCTTTATTTTTTCGGTGTCCTTCTTTGATTTTGGCTTATCCTAGTTGTCCTAAGGCTATCCATATTTTCTCTGTCCTTTTTTCTACGGGTTGGAGCTGCCCTTATTTTTTTGTGAGGGGTTCCCAGGCCCAAATTATGCCATCTTTTGTTTAAGCTTCTTCTCTATTTTGATAACATGTTGCACCCAAGGATGAGATGTACAGGAACTCCATTTTGGCCTAGATATATCTATGAAGAACATTGCAATATTTGAGCACTATATTTCACTCAAAAAGTTTTATACCCAACTTGGTGTGCAAGGTATGGAAGTTATTTTTGAACTCTCACATTGCTTGGTCTCTTTCCTACCGCAATGTGGTCCATTTTGTATACAAGTTGTCATAACTTCCAACAGGGTGGTATTTTTCCTTAATAGAATCCTTGAAGGACTCCCAGGTGACCAAGACTATAAATAATGTGGGTCCCTTTGTTTCCTTTTTCTCACAAAAATTTTACCACAAATATTTGACATGGGGAACGACTTTGAGGAGCGCAAAAGTAATCTTTTATTTATTCGAAAAGTTATGGATAGAAAAATACCCTTCTAGTAGATTCAACCATTTGTTTACAACATATATGTCTATCTAACCTTCAAATATATGAATATCAAAGTTGATTTGTAACTTGAAGACTGAGGAACATCCACTCGAGGAAGATGTGTCTCATATTGGTAGTCGTTGAAGGATTTGCACAAAACTATCCTTCATCTCATTCCTATGTTGCGTGAGGGATTCCTCGAGAAACATTTTGAAAGGATTCTCATGTCCCGTCATCTTTATTTTCTCCTACCATGAGAGTTCATTTGGGCATGCGAGAGATTTTTTCCTCAAGAGAAACAAGCTTGAGACCAAATTCTTTGTACACTAACCTCGTCGGGGACATGCATCAAGAACGACAAGGAGAAGATTGTTCTGATACCACTGATCTAGATTTTATGAACAGAATGAAATGAATACAGATTATTATTATGCTTAGTACAAAATCACAAGGAACAAT
Source organism: Picea engelmannii (assembly GCA_009831015.1). Taxonomy (NCBI): domain Eukaryota; kingdom Viridiplantae; phylum Streptophyta; class Pinopsida; order Pinales; family Pinaceae; genus Picea; species Picea engelmannii. The sequence continues at coordinate 83,965 of ML798879.1, forward strand.
AACAAAGATACAATAAAATTGGCTTCTATTCAATAAGGAAATATGTTGAAACTGTAAAATGAAAACTAAAAACAAGCTTGCTAGAATGGTCATGACTTATCTCTGAGAAAAGATGTGATGATTTTGCTCATTCGCAAGAAGATGGTTACAATGAGGCTCTCTGAGAATTTTTACAATAAACAGGAATGCCAAAACCTTAGATATCCAAAAACCTAACCCTAGGAGATGAAGTGCCAAAAGTCATGTGGGCCCCATTGGGGTAAGTTAGTACACCAACTTCTTGGGGAGGTAACTTTTGCATACGATCTCCATTTTAGGCACATGATAGCCCATTGGAAAGGTTTATCCAAGGAATACACATTTCTTCGTCAAAATCTCAATCCATCAACATTCTAACTATGGAGAGCCCTAAAAACATTGCTTAGTGCCTCAAAATGGCCCTGAAAGTCGGGGACCCAAAAACTAGGAACAAAATGCCAAAATGAGCCAATTGGAATAGGTGGGAGGCCACCAACATCCATATGTATTAGGGAAAGATACAAATATTGATTAGGAGATATGATCATAGGGAGAATTTGCATGAGTATTTCGATGACTAAGTGTTACCATCAATGTTGGTGTTGCCATCAATGCCAAAGGGGGAGATTGTTGGAAAGTTGGTTTAGATTGATGGAAAGTTGGTTTAGATTGATGGAAAATTGGTTTGGATAGTTGGTTGTCATTGATGTCAACCCTTGGAGAGTGATATTGTATATTGATTTCAACCCTTGAGTATGTCCAATAGCACATTCTTGTATCTCCATAGGTGTAGTTACGGAACTTGAGTTTGTTTGAGGTATTTGGACATGAAGATCAATGACTATGCAGGTAATAATATCATGGGTGGATAGTACACATCGTGCCATTTCTAGTTATATGTGGCACATCATGTAGTTCCTCGCAGTTAGATAGATATGGCCTTGAGAAGTTACAAAACCATCATGAGTTATCTAGAAGCCCCTAGAAGGTCAAAGAAGTCAATTATTATAGAATCTCCTAGAACACGTTTACTAGTAAAATTGGTTATAACTAGGGGTTAACCATGGGTAAAGTTATTGCAATAAGAAAATAATTAAAAATAAATCAGTTGCAACAAGAAGTGGTGAGTTTACTAATTATGGATAAAGTGGTTGGAAATGGGTAAAGTAGTTGAAAGTGGGTTATCCCTAAAAGAGGGAAGTTGGGAAAAACAGTTAGAAGATAACCCCTAAAGGAAGACACTTGGAGAGTATAAATAAGAGAGCAAGGGAATCCCATTATCACCTATTGAGCACATTGAATATCTATTTTTTGAAGGTTTATTGTAGGTACATCATTGACGAATTTGAAGGAACGTGAATCTGAAAAAGAGAAAACAGTGATGACAAAGTTTCAGAGATGCAGAGGGAAAATCTTTTTTTAAAACCCTAATTATTGAGGCACTTGCAGGTCATCCTATAGGTGTCTAGCGAGGAACTCCCTGGTCAAGTACTGTATATCAAGTGAGGCATTGATAAGTTTGGGAAAAAGGTTGGTAACAAGTAACATAAGCTGAGAAAGGTATGGATAAATGAGGTATGATGTTCCAGGTCAGTCACAGAGCTACAGGTATGAGTATATGTGTGTGTTGAAGGGTGTATGAAAATGGTACATGGTTTAGTTTTTAAGTGTAAGCTTTAGGAATATCATAAGTGCATGGTACAAACCCTAGTGTGTGGATTGATGTATTTTTATTAAGGTATATTTATGGTTGTGTCAAGTACTTTATCAGTGAGGTTATGACACTTTGTTTATGAGGAACATCATGGGTGATGTGATACTAGATAGAGGTATATCAATGATCTATTGTGGCACAACCTCAATACATGTTTAGAGGCACTATTGCTTGCATAGAAATTGATGTAGTAAATGTTTTTGAGGAAGATCTGGTGAAGTACATTATTGATGCACTTAGTTTGATTTATAAGCATATATTGTAGTGCATTGTGAGAGTCATTTGTTAGTGGTTTTGGTATATGATTGGCTTATGAGTGGCACATGTTTGAGGGTATTTAGTTAAGGTGTATTTTTTAAGTTATTAGTACAGTTTGAGGATGCATAATAGTGAGGGTTGGATGCATTATTGATGTAAGGGTTTATGATATTTGGTTTATGGATAGTGTGATGTATTTCTAGAGGTATTTTGTTGGTTATATTGGTGTATGCTATTGGTATGTGGTTGAGGTACATGATTGGGTACATGGATGAGACACATAGTTGATGAGTCGGCACATACATGAGGTACATGGTGATCTTGGTAAATCTTGTTGAGGCATAGCTTCTTTGAGTTATATCATTGATATTATTTTCTTAACATATCTTTTTGGTACATGGTATAATGTTGATATACATGGTTGATGTGCATGGCTAGCACATGATATGGTATAGGATTGATACTTGGTGATTGATCTTGGTGGGTATATATGATTTGTTTGATGATATTAATGAGACAAGTTGTTGTGATAGGTTGTTTCGACAGGTCATTGTGACAGTTTGATGGAACAAATAGGGTTGGTGCATGTTTGATGCATTGGTTGATGGTACGAGATGATGCATGGTTGATGCATGGTGGATATTGTTGTGACAGTGATAGATTAGAGAGGTTAATAGGTTACAAGTTGAAAGCGACAGAGCAATAGTGGTGGTATCATTTATTTAACACTTATATTTTAAGGCCGCGGGATGGGGAAAGGAAAGGGGGTTGTAGCCTCCTTCCAGTTGGTGTCGAAGAATCAGGGATTTGGAGCTTCATTTAGGTTGGACCCTGAGAAATAGGTGATTGTAGACTCCTTCCAGTTATATCTCGAGAACTCAAGGGGTTGTAGCCCTTTTTTGGTTGGAGCTAGAGAATTAGGGAGTTGGAATTTCCTTTAGGTTGGATCCTGATAAAGTAGGGGGTTAAAGACTCCATCTGGTTGGATCTAGAGTGATCTAGGTGGATATTGGTGGCCACCCACATATTCCAACTGGCTCCTCTCATTGGTTTTTAGTTCAACACGTTCTTTTGTACTTATTTGTAATTGTGGGTTCTACACTTTGGACGTTGTCTGAAGCCCCACACATCATCCAAGTGGATACTGGTGGCCTCCCACCTAATCCAACTGGATTATTTTGTATGTTTTCATGTCAGCCCATATTTTTGTACTTCTAGGACCATTTTGGGGCCCTAAATAGTGTTTTTTTGGCATGACATAGTCAAATTGTAGACGGAGTCATATTTTGATGTCATAATGTGTAGTTATCAAAAAGGACTTTTCCAACGAGCTATCACGCACCTAAAACAGAGATCATATGCAAAAGTTACGACCCCAAGAAGTTAATGTGCTAACTTACCCAAACGGGGCCCACATGAATTTTGGCGTTTCATATCCTATGGTTAGCCTTATGGATGTCTAGGGTTTTGGCATTCATGTTTGTCATAAAAAGGCCTTCAGAGTCTCATTGTAATCATCTTCTTGTGAATGAGCATAGCCTTAACATTTCTTCTCAGACATAAAGTTGCCACCATTCTAGTGAGTATTGCACTCTGTATTTTTACAATCTCTTTACAATTCTTTCATTAATAGAAATCAAATATTGTTGTAATTCTTTGTTTCTGGAAATTTTCATGAGTATTTCATTGTAATTTATCTGCTTTCATTTCATTCCAAAAATAATCTGGATCATTGGTATCAGGGAAGGATGCTCTTGATCATTTTTTCAGTGCATGTCCCTGACGAGGTCTAAGTATAGCCAGTTGGGTCATGATCTTGTCTCTCTTGAGGAAAATCACTCTCACACAACCAAGAATCCTTCTATGGTGACAAAAAATAAAAATGGTGGAGAAGAATATTATATTAACCTGTTGCTTGAGAAATCTCTCACACGACAGAGGGACAAAATGATGGACAATTCTACACAGATCCTTCAACGTCTGTTGGAGCAACAGGCACATATTCATCAAGCAACCATTTTGGAGGAACCTCTCCCTTCAAGGTACAAGTTAATTTTTATATTCCCATATTTGAAGGTCAGATGTATGTGGATTCCATAGAAAAATGGTTAAATCTATTAGAAGGTTATTTATCTTTTAAAAAAATTTCCGACAAGGAAAAGATCACCTTTGCACTCCTCAAGGCTCTCCCCCATGTCAAACATTCGTGGGAAACTTACTAGGAGCAAAGTTCCATAAAGGAATATAGAATATATGGGGATGAGCCCACTTGGGATTTTATTTTGGATCCAGTCAAAGAAACGTACTATCCCGTTGATAACTATGAAGACTAGTACATGAGATGGACCACACTACAATAAGAGAAGAGCTAAACAGTGTCAGAGTTCACAAATATTTTCCATACCTTGAGCACCAAGATAGGTATCAAAGACTTCGAGTGACATATGGTTCGGAAATATCGTGGGGATCTAGATAGGTACATCCAAACCGAAATGGATTTATTAAACATCTCATCATTGGGAGCTTCCTATCGATATGTTTTTAAAATCAAGCATAAATTTAGGCACCAGAAAAAATGGGAATTTGGGTATGCAAATATGAAACTACCAAAGCATGGTAAAGATGACCCTAAACAACATCCTCTAGAAACCTAGTACAATACATAGGAAAAGAAGGGAAAAGGAAAGATGAAGAATGACACTAGGAAGTGGTGTGACTTCCACAAAATCCCTTGGCACAACACTAATGAATTTCACTCGAAATAGTCCTTGGTGGTCGAGGTCAAATATATGGAGTCAAACCTTAATTCGGAGTCCAATATAGAAAATTATGAAAACAGAAAGATCATCAACACAGACCCCACTCCTATTGTCACGACCACAACAATTCAACCAGAAGAACCAATATATCATGAAGAGGGAGAGTGCCTTTTCCATTCAAAGATGTGGGTGAAGGGGACCCCGTTGCATTTCATTGTTGATAATAGTAGCCAGAAGAACCTCATCTCAGCTAAGGTCATCAAACAGTTAGGGTTGTTGACAACACCACACCTACAACCATACAACATGGGGTGGCTTCACTAGGGATGTGATCTTTGTATCAGCTAGTAGTGTTGCTTATCCTATGGCATCCAACCCTTCAAGGATGAGGTAGTGTGTGATGTTACCCCTCTTTATGTATGTGATGTTGTTTTGGGAAAACCATATATGTGGAAATGTCATGTTGTCTATGAGTCTAGACCCTGTAGTGTCATTATTACTCTAGGAGGTCATCTCTATAGGATACTAGAGGTAGTTCCCGCTACTACTCCAAGAAAAAAGTGTCGCGAGGTAATCTCTCATACTACAAAATTCATCCTCTTCATAGTCTTCTCAAAGGATGCACACAAGACCACTACAACCAAAGTAGATTTTCGAAGAGAACAAATATATTTTTTCTTCACCTACAATGTTACCTACACAATGCCCCGTCAAACCTAAAGAAAACAGGTTGGTGGGACAAATTCAACCCTGCCGGTAACAATTTTTTGATAGTCTTCCATAGACTAAGCAACACAAATTCTCCAACAAGGCATGAAACTCACCAAGATTCAGATTCATAAAACGCTTTCACCTCTTCCTTGGGACTCAATGTAATGAAGACCATTTCTTCTTAAGGGGGGAGGACCGATCCAGGTGGATATTGGTGGCCACCCACCTATTCCAACTGGCTTCTAATGTCAATTTTTGTAAATGTGTTAAACTTGCACATAATAGATCTAGATAGAAAATACTACACACATTTGTAGAGAGAAATTGAGAAAGAAGAAGCAAGATAGAAAGAATGGAAGAATTCTCATTAACCGTATTCCACACTCAAAGAGTGAATAATTTACAATAGATATATGCTACATAAGTAACTAATGAGCCATAGTGGTGGTCTAGATTGATCTGGACACACACCAGTAGTTACAAGAGTAAATTGCCACCTAGTCTAGTCTCTCAGGAAGTTATGAGAGTGAACTGCCACCTAGCTAAGTTAACTAGTCAACTAGTCTTCAGTTAACTGACTGAACAAAGAGTAGTGAGTTGGTGATGATCCCAATGTTGCATGGTGACAAAACCAATGCAACATCTAAACTCAACTCAACTAGTCAAACTGAAGTGTCAATTGAAAGAGAATATTCTCCAGGTGGAATATTCTCCCCTAAAATATAGGAGACTGGATAATGACTAATTATGACTAATAAAAAAGAAATAAACTTAGGAAATATAAGTCCTAGGTGTGTGTAAAGTAACTCCAACACCCCCCTTGAACATCACTATGGTGAAAATAAAGAATGGGTCCCGGCTACGAGGCCATGTTAGGTACTCAAATAAAAAAGATACAGTGAACTAAATGAGGAAAGAGGGAAAAAATCATGGGAACAAAACCCCCCCTCAAATTACAATGCATAAATAAAAAATGATAAGGAACAAAAGGCAGTTGCTAAGCAACCATGTCCTTCACTCCAAGAATACCTCACAACTATGCAAGTTTGTGCTCTTTGAACATTTTGTTGAAGATGTAGATGTCTGCATGGATTTGATGAAGTATATGCATCATTGATATTTCCACACATATCCACTTTATCTTCTTGTAATGAATAATATCCAAATAAATTTTGGATGAAATTTTGAAAACCGTGCAGTCGTTTCCAGAAAAATGTTGAAATTTTGTTGATTTTAAAATGATCATAACTTCACTTTTAGGACTCCATTACGGACGATTTTTTTTTTGAAATTGTATATTTTCCCGAGAGGAATTCAAATATCCAATTTTTTTCTACAATTTTTTCTCATAAAATATCATAATGGATTCTGATGTGCGCGGCTCCCTTTTTGTCTCCTGACATACATGCATGGTGCATGCAAAAGTGTCTGCATCTAACTGCTGAGATGCATGCCATATATGTTCCACATGAATTTCAAAAAATAAATATCAAATGGAGTAGACATCATTTTCAATGATTGGAATACTAATTTCTGCAAAAACGTTTGTAGAAGACTCTTCATAATAAGAGGCTTGATCTTCTGATGGCTTCTCTTCTGGCTCTATATGTTCGACCTCCTGCATGAAATCTTCACAATACTCTTTATTCCCAAATAGAACCTCCAATATGGTCCATAATTCATTTGTATTTAATCCTTGTGATTCTTCATATACTTCATGGAAAAGTTTGGAAGAAACAGACATGTCGATACTTCCTATGGCCATATCTTGTTTATTGAGAAAATCATTTTTCTCATCGATAGAATCAATCTCTACTTCCATTTCCATAGTAATTTGATACAAGCCTCTGCATCTAAGATGAAGAAGAATTTTTGGCTTCCATTCTAGATAGTTATGAGGTGTGAGAAGTATTTCCGGTAAATAATCCATCTTTTTGTTGTCTTCAATCTTTTGTACCTGCAAAAAATGATTTGGTGTAGCTTTTTCTTAGTAGTCCGTCAGATCTGATACCATGTAACTGTGTTGAACCTGCACATAATATATCTAACTAGAAAACACTACACACATTTGCAGAGAGAAATTGAGAAATAAAAAGAAAGATAGAAAGAATGGAAGAATTCTCATTAACCGTATTCCACACTCAAAGAGTGAATAATTTACAATAGATATAGGCTACATAAGTAACTAATGAGCCATAGTGGTGGTCTAGATTGATCTGGACACACACCACTAGTTACAAGAGTAAGCATCCACATAGTCTAGTCTCTTAGGAAGTTACAGGAGTGAACTGCCACCTAGTTGAGTTAACTAGTCAACTAGTCTTCAATTAACTGACTGAACAAAGAGTAGTGAGTTGATGATGATCCCAATGTTGCATGGTGACAAAACTAATGCAACATCTAAACTCAACTTAACTAGTCAAACTGAAGTGTCAACTGAAAGAGAATAGTCTCCAGGTGGAATATTCTCCCCTAAAATATAGGAGACTGGATAATAACTAATTATGACTAATAAACAAGGAATAACCTTAGGAAAAATAAATCCTAGGTGTGTGTGAAGTAACTCCAACAGTTTTTAGTTCAACATGTTCTTTTGTAATTCTTTGTAATTGTGGGTTTTACACTTTCGAGGCTATTTGAATCCCCACGCATCTTCTAGTTGGATACTAGTGGCCTCCCACCTAATCCAACTGTCTTGATTTGTATGTTTTCATGTCAGCACATCTTTTTGTACTTCCAGGGTCATTTTGGGGCCCTAAACAATGTTTTTATGGTGTTCCATAGTCAAAATGTAGACTGAGTTAGATTTTGATGGCATAATGTGTAGTTCTCTAAAAGGACCTTTCCAACGGGCTATCACGTGCCTAAAACGGAGGTCGTATGCAAAAGTTACAACCCCGGGAAGTTAATGTACTAACTTACCTAAATGGGACCCACATGACTTTTGGTGTTTCATCTCCTAGGGTTATGTTTTTGGATGTCTAGGGTTTTGGCATTCATGTTTTTCATAAAAATGCTTTCAGAGCCTCATTATAATCATATTATTGTGAGTGAGCATAGCTGTCACATCTATGAGCATAGTTGTCACATCTCTTCTCAGAGATAAATCTGCCACCATTCTAGCGAATCTTGCACTCTATATTTTTACAGTCTCTTTACAATTCTTTCATTGATAGAAATAAAGTATTGTTGTACTTCTATGTTTTTGGTCATTTTCATGAGTATTTCATTGTAATTTCTCTACTTTCATTTATTTTTGAAATAATCTGGATCATAGAGAATTGGAAGTTGGTGCTTCCTTGAATGTAATTCTTTAACATATAAGAAAATCATTCTGTGGTTTTCTCTCGCATTGGGTTTCCACCTTACTACTGGTGTATAGTGTATTTGTGGATGTGTCTATATTGTTTATTATCCACTGATGGATGATAATGTTTATGAAGAAATAATATATTGATGATTAACTAATGAACATTGTTGAATAAGTCAAAATAATATATATTTTGGTTAAAAGTGGAATAAAGTGATCATATTGATTCCCCCCCCCCCCCCCTCTTAGTATTCCAACATAATCAACATCATACGTTCTTGTTTTACAAAAGAACAACCCTGTATCCATTACGGTTTACATCTACATGACCAACAACCTCTAAAGATTAGTTATTCTATGATTATTTATTATCCTTTACATGATTACAACACACCTTCTTTTATAGGATTTAAAGTAGGAAAAACCCTAAAGAAAAGTGCCCTAAACAAATTACAGATCCACATAGATCATTGGCTACAAATCCTATGGATATCATGATTCTATTATAGTTGACTACCAAGTTAGATTACCATTCAACTACCATCCATCCTTCATTTGGTCTTTAGTCGGTTGCCATGCACTCTCCTGTCAACCTCTTATCGGTTGACCTCTTCGACTTGTTGTCGATATCTTCGACTTTGATTTTACCCTATTGAACCACCTTGACCTTCGAATTGATTTTGATTGCTTCAAATTTGACTTTACCCAGTCGAACCACCTTGACCTTTGAATTTCACTACAAAGAATATAACAACCCAACATTCTCCTACTTATTGTTTTCTTTGTTGAAACTGAGAGATCTCTAAACTCTTTCTCACAGACCCAGGGAAACAATTCCCATTGCCCTTCTGCACTAAGATAAATTCACAACACTCACAGACTTGGTCAAAGATTCTACTATGTTTTCCAATGTGTCTACCTTCTCCAATAGCACCTTATTGCTTTTTTCCATGTCTCTCACAAAATGTTATTGCACATAAATGTGCTTAGTCTTAGAATGGTAAGTTGGGTTCTTTTCTAGGAACATTGTGCTTTGACTATCACAACTTATATTCATAGCTTTGTGCTCAAACCCAATTCTTGAACACGACCTTTGCATCCATACTTCTTCTTTACTTCCATGAGTGGTTTCCATCTATTCAACTTCTATTTTTGACAAGGCTATGACCACCTGCCACTTACTCATCCAATTGATTTCTCCATCTAACATCTTGAATAGATATCCATTGGTCGGCCTTCATCGATCTAGATCTCTAGCCCAATCGACATCAACAAAGATATGTACATTTACTTCATTTTCATCCCCATATTTTCTTTTTCATCTTATATCATAATCATTTGTTCCACACAAATACTCGAATACTCTCCTAATAACTATCCAATGATCCTTCCCAGGTGTCGACATGTATCTACTCAACACTCCCACTGCATGGGAAATACCTGGTCAAGTGCATACCATTACATACATTATACTACCAACAATACTTGCATAGGGAACATGTGCCATGCCCTTTATTTCCTCTTGTGTCCTTCGAAAATGTTCATCAGTTAGTGTTGCTCCCACGAAAATTGGCACCTTCACAAGTTTGTAATATTGCATGTTGAAACATTTCAATACGGTTTCAATATACTTATTTTGGTTCAACTAGATATTTCTAGCTTCTTGATCTCTCTTGATCTCCATTCCTAGAATGAATTTCTCTACACCAATATCCTCCATGTCTGACTTGGAGGATAGATTCTTTTTCACCTCCTTTATTGTGTTCATTATGTTTCCAATCAGAATCACCAAAATACAATGCTACATATATGAAACACCCACCTTCTTCTTTGGCATATATACAGTGATCAACTTTGCTTCTCACAAACCCCAACTAAGGATGTATGTGTCAAACTTTTGGTACCACGTCCCTGGTGATTACTTTAGACCATAAAGGGATATTTCAAGTTTGCACACCAAATATTTGTTTCTCTTTACTACAAATTCTTCATGCTCTTTCATGTAGATTTATTCTTCCAGATCCCCATGTAGGAACACTACCGTTACATCCATCTATTTTGTTTCCAGATAAAATGTTGCAGCCAAAGACATTAGTACTCTAATGGAAGTTAATTTTGCAACGGGGGAAAAATTCTCACCGAATTCAACTCCTTCGACTTGGGAATATCCTTTCACTACCAGTCAAGATTTAATTTCTCGACTTGACCTATTGTATTCATATTCTTCTTGAATACTCATTTTCTATTGATGGGATTTCTTCCACTAGGTAATTTGACTAAGTCCCACGTCTCATCTTGTGCAAGGATTCCATATTTTTTACAATGGTGTCCTAGATTTTTCCCTCTGTTGAGTCGAATACCTCCCTGACTAACTTGGGATCATCATTGGTGGCAGTTAACAAAAATGTGAAACAGAAGTAATGTGGAGTATACCTTTCTACTATTTTTCTTACTCATTCTGACCTCCTTACAACCGGGATTGGTTGTTCTTCCTCTTCTTCAACTTTAGTCGACTCATATAAATCATCTTCTTCATTCCTCATTTCAAACCACACCTTCTCTGGATTATCCTTTGTTTGAACCATTCCTTCAGGCTCAAACTTCATTCTTACTTCTCTGAAGACCACATCTTGATTGTAAAAACAAATCCTTGATGCATGATCCCAGAGATTACATCCTTCCATTCCTTCTTTGTATCCAATGAAAATACACTTGACTTTATTCTTGTCTAGCTTGCTCCTTTTTTCCTTGGGAACATGCTCAAATGTATCACAGCCAAATAATTTGAGATATGAAACCAAAGGATTCTTACTAGACCATACCTCATGTGGAGTCATGTCGACTAGTACCGACGAAGGAGACATACTCAATAGATAGTTTTTAGTGTCGACTGCCTCTACCCATAATTCTTGTGTGATCCCAACACCATTGAGCATGCTCCTTGCCTTATCCATCAATTTTTTTTTCATTCTTTCAACAACTCCATTTTGATGTGGGGCATATGGTGTGGTATTTTGGTGTACTATGCCACACTACTTGTAGAACCGATGAAGTTTGTTTCCACAAAATTCACCATCATTGTCAGTTCTCCACAGCTTAATATTCTTATCAATCTAGTTTTCTACAAGAGATTTAAACTCTTTGAATTTATCGAAAACCGTTTCTTTCTTCCTCAAGAGATATATCCATGTCTTCCTAGAAAAATTATCTATGAAGGAGAAGTAATACAATGATCCATCGAGTGAAGGAACTAAAATAGGGCCAAACACATCACTATGAATGAGTTCTAGTATCTCTTATGCTCTTGTCACTCTATATGGGAACCTCACACGACTTTGTTTTCCATTTATAAAATGTTCACAAAAATTGACTTCTAACTTACATTCAGTAAAATCATCGACCATACCTTTTTTGTGCATAGATCGAAGTCATTTTTCTCCAATATATACCATTCTCTTATTCCATAGCATGGTGAGGTCAAATTTATGATGACTTTTCGAGTCAGTTTGAATGGACTCAACCTGATTCGAGTCAATTCAAGCCGAAATCAAGTCGACTTCAGGAACAATGATGTCATTGCATCCAGTCGAGTTAACATTCCCTAATAAATTGTATAAGGTTCCAATCTGAACTCCTTTCATTAAGACCATCACACCTCTGACTATCTTGCATGTATCCTTTTGAAATAGAGTGTGAACCCTTGCATCACTCATACTGCTAATAGATATCACATTTATTTACAAACCTAGAATGTGTAGCACACCTGGAAGGGTTCTACTCTTCCTTGTCTAAAAATTTTGGTTTTCAAGTCATCTCCCAGAAGCACATCTCCATTCACATAACCATTCCCTATTTGGTGTCATATGATAGGATGCTCGTGAGTCGATCAACCAAACATCTTGATACGACTGTGTACTAGTTGAATCCATGTACACATCATCTCTTCAGAGCCGTCTTTCTCTTAGTTGAATGCTTACCATCATATCTTGTACTAACTTCCATTGCCTTTGAATTGCAGTCCCTTTTGTAATGCCCAACTTTAATGCATTTCCATCATCTTCTCATCGACTAAACATGGATTTTAGATCTACCATTATACTTAGACTTTCTACCAGAGAATTTGGTTTTATCTTTGTCAATTGGTCAACCCCTCACCACTAATGCACCTTTGGTCAATCCTTCCATATTCTTCCTTCTTATTTCTTTTGACAATAGATATGCAACCATGTATTCTATCACTAATGTGGTTGAATTTCTTCCTATGGCAATCACTAAACTTTCCCAAGAGTCTGGAAAAGAACATAATAGGCTAATACATTTCTCCTCCTCAATGATTTTGATATCCACGCAAGATAATTAGATTATAATGGTATTAAACACATTTAAATGCTTAGTCACCGAACTTCCCTCACTCATCCTCAAAATACACATTTTCTTTCTAAGAAACAACTTATTAAGCAAGGATTTCGACTGGTACAAGCTTCCCAACTTGTCCCACAATTTCTTGGCTGAATCTTCATCTAAGACATTCAACAATATTGAATCTCCAAGATAAATTTGAATTGTACTCCTTTCCCTTCCCTCAATTTTCTCCCATTATTTCATTGACATACCTATCATAATGGGACCTAGAAAGAATTTTTCCCATTGTTCTCGATCTACAAAGAGATCTTCAATTTTAAGCTCACAAAGCTCAAAATTCTGGCCATTGAATTTTTCGATCTCTATTATCGAGGGGCTCATCATTTTATAACATAGTCTTTAAATATTTATGACTTACAACTCTTACTAAACCTAGGGTTTAGCTCATATCCAATATTGTTAAACCAATATATGATACCACATGTTAGGAAATGAGGAACAATTCCACACTAAACCTAGCAGAAAAGAGGAAGAAAGATTTAAACAAGAAAGTAAATGACAAAGCAAATACATAGTACACAAAGATTTTACCTTGGAAACCCAAACAAGAAAACCAACATTCCTTGAGCGTCTTTCTCTCTTGTTGTCTTATTCATTCAGAATAAAATCTTACATGCCTAACCTTGGTCTACACCTAAGACACAATCGACACCATACCTTCCTTCTTTACACAAGAACAACACATCTACATGAGCAACAACCTCTAAAGATTAGTTATTCTACAATGATTGATTAGCCTTTAAAAAATTACAACACACCTTCTTTTATAGGATTTACAGTAGGAAAAACCCTAAATAAAAGCGGCCAAAAACGATTACATATCCATGCAAATCATTGGCTACAAATCCCATGAATCTTGGGATTTTGTTACAGTCGAATACCAATTCAAATTACCAATCGACTACTAGTCAACCTTCATTTGGTCTTCAGTCAGTTTCCACACGCCAGCCTATTGACCTCTTGTCAGTTGACCTCTTCAAATTGTTGTCGATATCTTCTGTTGGACACACCGACCACACAAAGAGGGGGGGTGAATCAGTGTAGGGCTCTTTTTCACTTCTTTACAAAAAACCTTAGTTAGCAATCACCATTTACTCATTATTCATTACTTCCATTTACAACTAGTTGTTTGTATGTAAACATATCTCAGTAGAAAACATCATCAATAAATCATCATAATAAATAACACATGATATATGTATAAGTTTATTTTTTATTACGGACTACAATCCTTGGGGTTTATTAACACCAACTAAAATGAGCACCAAATCTCATTGCAAGACCCATCTTACAGATCCCAACACTAACTGAGAAGAGGAATCCAATCCTCAAGTACAAGACCCAACTTGTAGATAGAATCTAGTATGTCAATAGGTACATGACCTGTATATACTGCAACACGTGTATGTACACAACCTGTGTACACCTTCAGAACCTAGGGTTTTTGAAACTTCAAACTTTTGGCCCTTCAGACCCTTTCTGTCTCTTTCACATCCACTTGTGATCTATCACTGCAACCTTCTTGTCACTGCCCAATTTGTACCATCACCAACCAAAAACATATCTATATCGTCCAATAATCTATGCATGTTCCTCATGCATACATCATTACACAACATATAAATCCCTCAACTACATCAAAACACAACCACTCAAACAACCAACTACCATACTCATACATCAATACAACCATACAAAGAATGCCTCAAGCATTCACCATACCATGAGTAAGTCTAAAAAAAATAAAACAATACCATATCTTCTGTAGAAGATATGAACCAACAGACTATTTTTCTAGTCACTTACTTCAGAATTCAAGAACCTGGCACAGCACTTACTCCAGCTTTTCATGTCCTTTCCAAACTATACATTCCCTACTCTCCTTTATCCCATGTATGTATGCACCCTGTCCCACTGCAACCCATGTACTGCTTCAAAAAAATAGGGTTTTATAAACCTATGAAACTTTTTCCATCAAACCTAAGACTTACTAAACTTTTGATGCATCCATGAGTACCTATAATGAATCTTTCACCAAAATAGATATTCAATATTCTCAAGAGATTCACTTCCATAAGAGACCCTTTATCTCTTATTTATACTTCTCCAAGTAGGTTCCTCTAGGGATTATCATCTAACCAACTTCAACCAACTTCCTTATTTTGGGGCTAACCCCCTTCTAACCATTTTTTCCACTTCTAACCCACTTTGCTACAAATAGTAAATTATCCACTTCTAGTTGCAACTAATTCATTTTTAATTATTTTCTTGTTGCAACCAATTAACCCATGACTAACCACTTTGACTAGTCAACTTATTCTAGGAGATTTTAGAATAGTTTGCTTTCTTTGACCTTCTAGGGTCTTCTAGACAACACATGAGGGTTCTCCAACTTCACAAGACCATAAATATCTAACCGTGAGGAGTTATGTGATGTTCCACATATCAATGGAAATGGCATGACAAGCACTATCCATCTAGAATAGTCTCACTTGCAAATTAATTTATCTTCATTACATTATTCCACAACCAATATTTGGGTTCCTTAACCACACATCTAGTATGACTCAACCACTTAACCATTTGGACTTCGCAAATTGTCTTCCTGTGAGGGATTTCACCATAAGGTTACCACTTTAGAGTTCATCTATTTGGTACTTCCTATCAACCATGGCATGACATCAATGGTACAACTTCTTCCTATCAACCAACACATCACTATGACAACACTTGACATCAATTACATAAATGACATCAATTACATCAATGACAACATAATAAATCAATCAATACATCAATGATGAAAAAAAAATTACTATGCAAGACGCCAACCCTTTTACATCAATCCTTTGACATCAATGATGACATGATTGTTGGCCCTTGGTTATGGAAGGAAGTGAAGATCGAGGAAGAAAAGGTCAAACGCAAACTATGCAGGAGAATCAATGACTTTCACTGGGTTGAAGTAAGCAAAAGAGAAGAAAAGCCAGAGAGAAGTACGGAAAAGCAAGCCGTTGGATGAGGAGATCGAGGATGAAATATCAACAAGGAAGATGGATTGAGCACAAATCAGCAAGAAGAGAAATCCACCATTGGATGCTTTGGGAGAACCACGCGAGAAGGGAGGAAGGATAGGCTGGTGAAGCCCTGAAAAGGTGGGTCAAGTTTACCTAGAGTTTTGGGTAATTAGGGTTTTGATACCTAGGTTTCGACCTAAGGCTGTCAGTGAGGGACTATAATGTATAAATAGAGTTCGAGAGGACCTAGGTCAGTGCAGTACTAGAGTGGGATATTGATATTGATTGTTTTTTATTGAGATATTATTGTATTGTGAGAGAGAGGAATGTTGAGAGTGAGATCCTTCTGGGATTGTAAGATATTCAGCTAGGTGTGAAGATCAAGTACTGCAGCTGGGTGCGTAGGAAGGTGAGAGACAGAGAGAAGAAGAGAGAAGATCTGTTGACTAAGAGTGCAGATAAGAATTGTAAGCTTTATCTTAATATATCATAAGCACAGTTATGTGGGTGTAGCCCTAGAGAGAGGGTGAACCACTTATATTTTGTGTCATATGTGTGACTGATGCCTAGATCTATGTCGTTGTTATACTATTATTTGCATTATTCTGTTAGATCAGATTTATAGCTGCGCAGAGTAAATCGATCTGATAAGAGATATATGATTGCTCCACTACTGTTGTTTTAGTTCCACTTGATATTCCCCTGGTTGTAGACATATTTTTCCTGCAACCCCCCTCTCAGCTGCTTCGGGTGAGACTACATCTACTTTGCAGGTGTTGCCGAAAGGGCCAGTAGCTAGGGCTTGTTGGTGCGCTCTTGGAGTGAACCCTGGTTCTGCCCCTATGCCAGCAAATGGTTTTGTTGTCAGGAAAAGAATATTTTTAAGGGAATGTCAAGGTGGTTCCCATCGAAGACAGAGATTCAAAACTGGATAGAAGATCAAGAGAGGGACTTTGTTGAAGCCCAGAACAAGAACCCTAAACTAAGTACTGAATATTGGCTACAAAGATATATCTTCACAGACATTCACGAGATATTATTTGGAGGAATCCACCAGGAGTTGTTTGAATGGTTGGCTAGGGTAGCCAATACCCAGTTTGAGATCAAATCTAGACCTCCCGTGGTTTGGACACCAGGACTGATCCAGAAGGTCAAGAGGTTTGACAACATTGTATCCAAAGCAGTAGATCAATGGTTTGATAGTACCATTGGAGGGTATATCACCAAATTTGTTGTTGATAGGGTAGAATCATATAGCCAAGCCAAGAGATATTTTTTCAAAGGACCCAAAGGAAAATTTTTGCACTTTCTAAAGCTAAGAATCAGGATGTTGTTGCATGAAAAGAACGTCTTAAAAATACAGTATATTGGTTGGACCTGAAAAGGCTAATGTTCAGAAATTCAGATAGCAACAGTGACATAGAAGTTGGACATATGCGTAGTGGAAAATCATTCAGAGGGGTTCATATTGAGAACCTGTTTAAGAAAAACTATGGATAAGAGGGTTTCTACAGTGGAGAAGAGGTAGATCTAACTGACGAAGAACATTCAAAACCCACCAGAATAGAAGAAGGGGAAGATGAAGAACTTCGTCAAAGCGAGCTGGAAACCTCAGGATCTGTGCAGACTACCGAAGTAAGTAAAATTAACCCTCCTATTGTTTCAATAGCACCAAGTAGCTAGAATAGCCAAAACCACCAGAGTCTTCAGAGTGTTGTTACTATCAACTCATTCTATACTCAGACAGGAAGCCTAGGGAACTCTAGGGAAGATGAGATGAGGCTCCTTATATTCAAGGGAGATGGATCTGAGGAACCCAATAAACATTGGTTCCTGTGTGAGGCTGTGTGGAATATTAAATGTATCACCGAAGAAGCCATCAAGAGAACCCAGTTCAACACTACGCTAAGGGACCGTGCACTGAGCTGGTACATGAAACTTGTCCAAGGACTGGCGCAGCCTAAGCCACTGAACGAGATCAAGAATGCCCTGATTGCAGAATTTAAGAAACCTAATTCAGAGTCACAATGTATTACAGAGCTAAAAGAGATCAAACAGCAAGTAGTAGAACCTGTGTGGGAATTCGACCAGAGATTCAAGACCCTAACAGGTCGATTAACTTTTCAAATCCTCAATGAACATAACAAAGAATGGTTCATCGTAGTGTTGTTACCACACATCAGAGTCTCTTTGATGCAGAGGAATATTTCATCACAGGCAGAAGCTTTGGATATCACTATGATTCTTGAATCAACACCTATGGGAGAATCTAGCTCAGGCATGAACCAAATCTTGAGCCAGTTGACTAGTTTGTCTCTGCAGGTCAAGGATATGAAGAAGGACAGGGGGAAGGACAAAAGAGAAGATGGTTGATGTGTAAGATGCATATCTGAAGGTCATGATAAGGAACACTTTCCCTTATTTCATGAGTATTTGGCCTTAGGAGCATCGAGCCCCTTGAGGTAAGTTAACCTACCCCAATGTGATGTATGTAGAAATAGGCATCGCCTAGGTGAGTGCTATTAAATGAAAAAGCATGTTCAGACACCCACAAACTTGTATTTCAAATTCTGTAAATCAGTGGGGCATGATGATCGAGATTGTAGAGCTTACAATCTCATGCATGAGAGGTCGAGGGACATATACAAGATTCAAGGTGAAGTACAACAAGAAGGAAACACTCCATAGTACAACTCTCCAGGGAGAGGAAACTTCAATCCTCATGGTGGATACAGAGGATGAGGAGGAGGAGGAGGTATGCGTCAAGTCCAAGGAAAAATAATCTGTTATAACTACATGTAGCTAGGACACTTTGCAAGGGATTGTCAGAATCCTTGCACAACTTGCAGTTATTGTAACTCTTTCGAGTATGTCATAGAAGAATTCCATATGCTTCTGGCTAAGCTTCAGGAAAGATGAGGACCCTAGAAAAACCCACAAGTGCAACTAATATATGTCGAGCCATGTGGAACATGTTGGATTACTAAGAGGGGGGGCGAATCAGTAATAACGTAATTATAATCTTTTTTCTTCAAATGTTATATCAATGTAGAATTATTATCCAATAATGAGCAGTAATAAATAAATAATCACACACATGCAAAGTACACCAGTGTTTTACATGGAAACCCAAATCGGGAGAAAACCACGGAATTCTTTTTCTTATATGTCTTGAAGAATTACATTCATTGGAAGCACCAACTTCCTTTGTTTTCTAGCTGCAATTGGAAGGAGGCTCCAACCCCCTAGTTTCTCAGGATACAACCTGAGGGAAGCTCCAACTCCCCAAATATCTGGCTACAACCATAAGGAGGCTACAACCCCCAATGTTCTCCGGCTACAACCGGAAGGTGGCTACAACCACCTGTCCTTGCCCTGTCCTGCCACCCTGAAGTAGAAGTAGAATGATGGAACCACTGTCACACTATCACTGTGAGATATACCGTTGTAAACCTGTACCAATAAATCTGAACCATGCATCAACC
>ML798879.1:105124-119881 GCA_009831015.1 Picea engelmannii
CATCACTTCACTTTATTATTTACCTTTTAAAATCTTTTAAACCACTTTGATTACTTTGACCTTTTGGGGCTTCTAGATGACATATGAGGGTCCTCCAACTTCGTAAGGCCATAACTCTCAAACCGTGAGGAGTTATGTGACGTTCTACATACCACCAAAAATGGAATCACATGTACTATCCATATAGAATAGTATTATCTAAAAATATATCATAACTCATACCATTACCCATCAAACAAACTTGGGTCCATTACCCAAACCTGGGGTCTCCAACTTCTCATGGCCATAACTCTCTACCCGTGAGGAATTATGTGACATTCCACATACCACCGGAAATGACATGACAAGAACTATCCATCTAGGATATTTTCCCTAACAAATTCACTTTCCTTCATCTCATTATTCCATAATTAAGCATGGTTTCTCTTACTCCACAAAGCGTCTTCCCGTGAGGGCTTTCACCATAAGAGGACCACTTTGGAGTTCATCCATACTTACTTCTTATCAACCATGAAAAAACAATAATGAGTCATATTTACATCAAACACTATTGGGTCCATTACCCAAAACTTTGTGCTACGAGTCTTTCTTCAAGGGTTGGCATCAATGACAACCAACCTTAATCAACAGAACATACCCTAGAGTCATTGTTATTACTCAAGGAGACACTGCTACAGGAGAAGATAGAACAATCCAAAGAAAGATCGCAGAAGAATCAGGTATCAGGAAAGGTATGGAGAAGACTCAATCTTTTGATGCAAGGAAAGAAAGACAAATCTTTGAGGAAGAAAGAAAGGAGTTCAAGGGGGACCAAGGATCCTCATCTAAAATGAAACTAGAAATAAAATATTATGTAATGCCTCAGACATTTGATCAATCGACTTCAACGAAAGAAGGAAAATAGGTAAGTAAACTCAACAAATTTTTGTATGCTTGTCTTAATTTAATTTGGAATGAGAATGTTGTGCAAGAGTTACAGAACCTAATCAGACAATATGAGATGGGAAAGGTAGACCCCTTACTAAACAGAGCAGCACACCAGATTGGTAAGAAGAGAAGAAAAAACAAAGAATTACATTTGAATGCTCAAATAGGAGAGTATGATATAGACTATATGGTCCTCGACTTAGGTTCGGAGGTCACTGTCATGAAGAAGAATACTTGGGTACTAATGGGAAAACCAAAGATGATCTATTCCCATATCAGGCTTAGAATGGCTAATCAACAAGCTGTCAGTCCATTTGGATGATTGGAACATGTCCCTGTGGACATCGACGGAGTTAGGAACTTTGCATATTTTGAGGTAATTGAAATTGTTGATGATAGTTGCCCTTACCCTGCATTTCTAGGAATTGATTGGGCCTTCAACAATTCTACTATTGCTGATTTAAAGAAAAGACGCATGAAATTTGAAAGCGTTGGCCTTAGGGTCATTTCACCCTTAGATCCAGATGAGGGTCCACGATATACAGATACCATTAGGGAGGAAGACCATGCATATGAGTTGGAAAACATATATAAACTAATAGCCATACAACAGGATTATATCAACCCTATTGTTGATGGAAATCTAAGTTGGTGAAGTGATAGAACGTGTTCATCAAATTCAAAAGAAGTGTTGGAGAACTACTAGAACCATATGTATAAAGTATCCACAAGGAGATGTGCTCGACTGACCAGATAATTTCACTTGATTGGTACAACAATAAGTAACTTGCCTACCTTTGATGGTCTGAACCCTCTATAATCATTCCTCTAAGATTTTGAAACAAGTGTACCAACACAATAGACATTGTTGGATATCGATGAGGCCATGAAATCTACACCAGCAAGATGGTGGGGGATGCACAAAATAAATATTACAGACTGGACACAATGTCGAACCTTGATGACAGTGCGGTTCTCAGCACAAGTAGGAAGCTGTGAAGTGAGGTACACAGGTCGAAGTTGCGAAGAATCCTAGAAAGACATTCCTCGAGAACAATGGGTACACAGCTTCATTAACATGTTGGGCATGACCCCTATTAATTGGTACCTTCCAGAAGAGATGCGCCTCATCACTGTAGATTGGGAAGGTATGCTTCAGAATTTTGTAACCACCTTTTTATTTGAAAGTGAATTTCCCTCAGTAGATCAAGCACTACAGATTGTGAGGCAGAAAGTATTTAAGGAGGCATCTAGCCTCCCTTTGGATCAAGAAGAGGATGAATGGACTGGGCCATTCTAGAAACTACAAGGATGTTACAACATTAATGCCGATGTAGATGATGATCCGAGGAAGGTAAACATTACTGAGACAGAAGGCCACGAGGATGTGGAAGGACCAGGAATTGAGTTTCCATTCATTGGACAACTGATCAAGATAAAGAAAATCAATATTGGGACAGAGGAGACAACATTGAAGCCCTTATGAGTGATCAAGGTACACACTTCATCAATAAGACAGTTGAATCCCTGACTAAATAATTTGCAGTTCACCATCAGAATAGTACACCTTACCATCCACAAGCAAACGGAAAGGTCGAAGCATTCAACAAGATCTTGGATATAGCATTGACAAAGATTTGTAGTGTGAATAGGGATGACTAGGATTTAAGAGTACCAGTCATACTCTGGGCTTTATGGTCTCAAAGTTGTTGTCCCTATGGAGTACTTGGTACCAAGCTTAAGAATTGTTGCATTTATAGACATGGATGATACTGGCGTTGTTCGTGAGAGGCTTGCCCAACTGATTGAACTAGAAGAAGATAGATTTATTGCAATATTACATCAGCAAGTACAGAAGGAAAGAGAGAAGGCCTATCATGACAGACACATCAAGAACAAGGCATTTAAGCAAGGTGATTTAGTACTGGTATACGACAGTAAATTTATAATGCATCCGGGGAAGTTCAGAACACATTGGCTTGGACCATATGAGATCGCCTACATTACGGAAGGAGGAGTTGCACAGCTGAAGACATTGAAGGGAGAGTGGAAAGAAGGATTAGTAAATGGGAGTTGGCTGAAGTTGTATTATGACAACTAGTTTCCTTGCAGCTCTTAGTAAAAGCAAGGAGAAAAGGGTCTAGGTACCAGGTGTAGTTGAAACTGGGTACCAGACACAGAAAATATAGTCTGCACAAGGAGGGGAAGGAGGCATAAAACAGAAAGAAAAGACCGCATTGTGTAGTCCAAAGTCGAAGTGAAATGGAAGGATTAGATCTGAAGTTCCTTAGGACAAGTCACAGGTGAGTGTTGGGGGCCTGTTGGCCCTTGGTTATGGAATGAAGCGAATATCGAGGAAGAAAAGGTCAAACGTGAACTGCACAGGATACATAGTGACTGTCACTAGGTCGAAGTAAGCAAAAGAGTAGAAAAGCTAGAGCGAAGTAAGGAAAATCAAGTTGTTGGATGAGGAGATCGAGGATGACATATCAACAAGGAATATGGATCGAGGGCAACTCAACAAGAAGAGAAATCCATGATTGGATGCTTTTGGAGAACCACGCAAGAAGGGATGAAAGACAGGCTAGCGAAGCCCTGAAAAGGTGTGTCAATTTGACCTAGGGTTTTGGGTAATTAGGGTTTTGAAACCTAGGTTTTGACCTAAGTTTTTTGATGAGGGACTATAATGTATAAATAGAGGTCGAGAGGACCTAGGTCGGTGCGGTACTAGAGTGGGATATTGATATTGATTTTTTTTATTGGGAGATTATTGTATTGTGAGAGAGAGGAGTGTTGAGAGTGATCCTTCTGGTATTGTAAGATATTTAGCTCGATGTGAAGATCAATTCCTGTAGCTGGGTGTGTAGGAAGGTGAGAGATAGAGAGAATAAGAGAGAATATTTGCTGACTAAGAGCGCAGATCAGAACTGTAAGCTTTATTTTAATATATCATAAGCACAGTTTTGTCCACGTAGCTCTAGAGAGAGGGTGAACCATGTATATTTTGTGTCGTATGTGTGAGTGATGACTGGATCTCTGTCATTGTTATACTATTGTTTGCATTATTGTGTTAGATCAGATTTATAGTTTCACAGAGTAAATCTAGCTGATAAGAGATATATGATTGTTGAACTACTGTTTTTTTAGTTCCACTTGATATTCCCCTGGTTGTAGACATCTCTGTCCTGCAACCCCCCTCTCAACTTCTTTGGGTAAGACTACATCTTCTTTGTAGGTGTTGTCGAAAGGGCTAGTAGCTAGGGCTTGTTGGTGCACTCTTGGAGTGAACCTTGGGTCTGCCCCTGTGCCAACAATGATACAAAAATCTCCCCCTTTGGCATTGATAGCAACACCAACATTGATGTCAACACCAATCATTTATGGCAACACTTGGACATGGAAATGCTCCTCATTAATATCCATCTCACCACATCAATGTGGCTATCTCTCCCCCTTTAACATCAATGGAAAAGGGTATATTTATTTAGGGCTTCTCCCCTGATTGAAATGTCCCTAAGGTCACTCATCCTAGTTGCATTGTCATGTGGGTTGCTCTCTCTTCCTGCTTCTCCTACTATAGGAATTATTTCTCCCCCTTTGACAAGGGATATCATTCTAATGCAATTTTGATGGCATGGCTTCCAATCATCTCTCCTCCTGGAATCATGATGCTACAACCAATCATGGGAAGAAGAATAATTCCCCATGTGGGTATGTCTCCCCCTATCTTCTATGCAAGATGAAAAATATACTACCACTGCAATCTATTTCTATTGCAAATGCTACTTCTCAACCAGAACATATATCAACTTCTCAATAATGATCTACTCTTCCTATGATGATCCTTTGACCATGTGCCAACCATACACATAAACTATGTTCATCAACACCATACAATAAGATCTCATCACTGAACTATATATGCCAAAATTGAACCAAGCATATATCAAGATCATCAACAAGTGCCTCTATCAATGTACTAACAACATTCCAACCATGTACCTCAAACAAGTGTTATATCACACATGATATGCCTCTATCATAAACCAAGTGATACAATACAAGATAATGTATCTCAACCATCAAGCATCAATCATGTACCATATATCGTCATAAGTGCATCAACCATGCAACAAACATGTATCACCACCGGTACCAAGAAAGTGCATCAACCATGCACCAAACCTCAATAATATGTACCACAATCAAGATATCCATACACATATGTTGCTTCAATCTATGAACCTGTTGACAAAAATTTGGTCACCTATATGTTTCCGCTCCTGGAATAATAATAATAAAAAGATATTGGAAGATGAATACTTTTGAACTATTATACGTTCATTGCATAGCCCTTGGTATCAGCTTCACCATGCATTTCGCAGAATCAAAATCAGAGTCTCCATGACCAAGATACGCATACTTTTGTCCAGGAGTCCAATGGAGGTGTTACAAGAAGAAATATGAAAAATGTTATAAGTCACATGTTCTCTCCTCTCCTTTCCCTTCACCCCTATTCATTCTCTCATTCTATACTTAGTATTGTTTCACATTTTCTCATTAATTTTGTATTTCCCTTACCATTTTTCACACTTAACCATTTTTCTTTATTCCTTTCCACGTTCACATTCATTTCCCTTTTCCTTTATTTTCCCATTTTCTTTTATTTTCCTTTCCATATTTCTTTATCCCATTTTTCCATTTCTTTCTTTTTCCCTTTTTCCTTTCAAAACACTCATTTATTACTATGTATTATCGTGGGTGACTTCCTCACCTACCTCTCCATTCACGTAAACCCACAAACACGCCATATTATTTTAATAATATTTTTTCCTATCCTTAGTTCTATGAGTAACATATCCAAGTGACACATGGCACTTTATTAACCAATGAGATACATCCACATGTCATTTAATGGATGGTTCCACATGCCAACTAATTAATGAAGACACGTGGTGGCATACAAAAAGTGACACATGGCTTGATGACATATGGCAGATTCTTATGAGAAGATTGTTGGCCTACCGAGTGATGACATGTGGAAAAATTTGGTTGGGTGACTTATCATTGTTGACTGGGTAGATTGGTGGTTGAATAGGAATACAAAATTATTATTATATTCAATGATTTTCCAAGGGTTGAAATCCTCCAAGCTCCATAGTTCCTTCTCTTCTTGTGTTTCTTTCTAAGTATATCAAACACTTAGTTTTATATATCTTAAAGAATATAATATCCCAATGCATGTGGGATATACTTTCAAACCAAAAAAGTCAAATTTTATGAAGGGAAGCACAAAATTCATCCAAGGGCCCACATTTTCCCATCAATTTTGATCGAGATTGGCTGAGTGTTGATCTTGCAGAAGCCATAACTTAAGCTCCGGGTGTCGGAATCGTGCAACCTTTATGTTGAAAAGTCAACAAGAAATGTGTGTCTAATTTACTTTTCCCTTAAATAAATTGGACAACAAATATTAATCTATTATCTCATAATTACTTGAAAATAGTTAACTAAAATGGAAAATCAGTTAGCTATAGGAAATGTGAGTTCAAAGGTTGACTGGTGGGACATCCAAGTCGAATTAGTTGTAACTGAGTGATTCGAAGTTGTAACAGAGTTGGATGTGTAGTTATGTTAGTTGTGAAGTAGTTTAACTCGGTTAAGTGAGTTAAGCTCAGTTGTACTAGTTGTAACTGAACTTACACTAGTGAGAGATCAGTGAATTAATTATTAATTAATTCACAATCATTGATCTCACATGCAACTGAAGATTTACCACTGTTAACAACATGCATGTCAAATCTAGTGGAGACCCAGTTGAGATAACAGGTGAAAGGGACAGTTTGAATATCAGTTGTGACATTAGTGAGTGCACTCATCCAACCACACACACATTGGATGTGACCATGAGGAATGCACAGCCTAGGAAAAGAGAATTGGATTCATTGCAGGGATTTCATCAACAGGGATTGCGTAGAGAAGGCAGGTTGTCTGGAGGCAGTAAATTGGCACATGCATTTTCCAATTTTTGTATGACAGTGTGAGACGATTGTATATTTTACTGAGAGATCTTGGATTAGAGTTTTGTATGATATTGTTTCATGATCCATGATATAAACATAATATATGATAGTGGGGTTTTTAGCTTTATGTTTTCCCGGTAAAAACATATGTGTTATGTGTGATTGATCTTTCTTCTTGATATTGCAATTGGCAATCGTGTTTTAAATTCCGAAAGAATATTTGTAGAAGTGATTTTGTATTTAAAGGTGGCATATAATTGTTATATCAGGAGAATCTAGGCAGTACATAATTTGTATTGAAATTTCTACAATGGTATCAGAGCAAAAAATATTGCAAAAGTTGAGTTTGTGATTGGATAGAATTTGAATTTGCAGAAATAATTTCTTGGTGCTATAGCTGATTCAAGATCGAAATGGATTTCAATGGCTTGAGTTTAGAGTATGCACTCGAGGGAAGCTTCAACTACATTTATTGGAAGGACAGGATGGAGGCAGTACTTGAAGACAATGGCTTGAAGGAATTCATTAGGAAAGATGTTCCTAAGCCAGATGTTGTAGATGCTGCAAATCTTGATGCATGGAAAAAGAAAGCTGCAAAGGTGAGGAGGATATTTTTGGAGGGAGTACGAGACCACATTGTCTCAAACCTCCATGGGAAAGCCACACCATATTCAATGTGGAAGGCTTTGACAGATCTACTCCAAAACAGTAGCGACCATAGGAAATTAGCACTCAAAGATGAAATCAGGAAGATCAATATGGAGAAGGGCGACTCCATTCCAAAATATCTCACGAAGTTTGTCCAATGTCAGAATGACCTGGGGAGTGTGGGAACAACAGTCATTGATGATTATTTGGTGAGATTGGAGCTCCTAGGACTTCCCAAGAGTTGTCACAATTATCAAGACTCTGTCAATGGAAGGGAAAATTTTCCAATTTTGGAATGACTATGGTCGAATCTAGTGCAGGAGGAGTTCAAGCGGAACACTAGAGATGGCTCTTCATCAAGACATGATGATGAAGAGGATTTTTCTTTGGATTCCAAGGAAAGGAAAGGGAAGGGGAAGAAATTCCATTCAAAATATGAGTCTAAAGTCAAGACGTTGCATTTGTCCAAAGTGAAGTGTTTTCATTGTCACAAACATGGGCATCTTGCTACTAACTGTTCACAGAAGAAGAAGAACAAGAAGGTTGTTGGAGCTGCAACTGGTGAGGCCATTGCCTCACAATTTGAACTTGAATTATCTTTGATCGCATGCATGGCTTCAAGTGCATTTGGATCGGTGTGGTATTTGGATAGTGGCGCTTCCTTCCACATGATGGGAGATAAGGATCTTTTTAGTGAGTTGGAGGAGAAAGATCTCAAAATGAATATAGATATGGGCGATGATGGACGATACAGTGCGAATGGAATTGGTACCATTACCTTTCATAGGGAGTTAGGTAAAACATTTCAATTGAAATATGGTATGCATGTACCAGGTCTGAAGAAAAACCTGGTCTCATTCACAATGTTGGAGGATAGAGGCTATGACATTGTTTTCAGAGATGGAAAATCTTTCCTGCGACATAAAACAATGGGTCAAGTCAAGAGGATAGGGTTTGAGTTAAGAATATCTACAAGATGGAGGTAGATGGTTGCACTACCATGATGGGCAAGGCAGAAAAAGTGGTGAGCCGAGATGGGGAAGTATGTAAATTCCACCTTTCATGAAAAGGAGAGCCATGCTTCGGTGATCCTGGAGAGACTTCACACAGACGTGTGTGGACCATTCTCAGTTTCTTCAAAAACAAAACATAAGTATTATGTTATTTTTATTGATGACTTTTCTCGTAAATGTTGGATCTTCTTCATGCAGAAGAAGGATCAAACATTCTCAAAGTTCTGTGAGTTTAAAGAATTGGTGGAGAAAGATTCAAGGAAGCAAGTGAAATCTCTGAGGAGTGATAATGGTGGAGAATACATCTCTAACGAATTCAAATACTTCTGCAGAAAAGAAGGAATTCGAAGAGAACTCATAGTGCCTCATAACCCACAACAAAATGGGGTCGTGGAGAGGAAGAACGGAACGGTCGTGGGTGCAGCACGAGCAATGTTGCATGATAAGAGCCTACCAATGCATTTGTGGGCAGAAGCATGCAATATTGTGGTTTATGTGAAAAACCATTGTTCTCATAGAGTACTTGGCATGAGTACACCTGAAGAAGCTTTCACTAGTGGTGCAGGCGCGCTCGCAAGCACGTCCACTCACAGGACCCTTCTTTCCCTGTGGCCCGAAGAACTCTTATTAGCTCTTCTATTCCCTATCGGGATATCTACACCCACAAAATTCTCTCTCGGGATCTCCCTTTTTTCTTATCGGGAAATCGGACTTCGTGGAAGCACGAGGTCAATGGTCAAGCGTTGGTTCTACAAATCCCCAATACCTGATATAAGTCAATGCTGACCCTTCCCTTCTCCTATCGGGACTTCTCCTATTGTGGTTTCAGCACTCGCAATGTCGAGCAACTTGGTTCTCTGACTCCCGAGTCCAGATACGTCGAACCTCTGATGCGCTCGCGAGTTGACCTTTCAACAGTACCTTTACTCCGTCGACATTTTGGAGTTTGCGAGATCGCGAATCCTAATGCCTATATTTCTAGACTTCTCCTTCCTCAAATTTCCGAAAGGATGTGCCAGCTGTCCACCTACCGATACCTGTGGCCCCACATTGTTCCTTTGGCCTATCGGGATATCGCGTTTCACGATTCCAAATTGCAAGACTGTCCTGTCCTCAAGACCTCCCATACACTGAACCCCGACTTATTCAGTTATTCTGACACGCATCCCAAATTATGGGCAGTTCAGATCAAACCTTGGACTTCGCCAAGCACAAAGTCAAACCATACACATATATGAGCCATGATGACCGAATCCTCGGTTGAGTGATCACACGACACGTGCCCTTCTTGAGATCCACACTATGATCCCCTCACTATTTCAAAACTCAAAAGGTCTTGAGCTCTTGACTTCTGAACCCCCGATATACCGATGACTCCCGGTTCCTGCCAGCTATCCCAACAGATGGACGGCTCTGAGCTCGTCGGGATTTCCACGATGGATTTTTTGATCTCTGGTCCACAGGATCCCCGATTTGCCAAACTCCAACGCCTCAATATCCTGATGCTTCCCGGGGTTTCCCCTCGGCTCACAAAGATTTAAACCCTGTGCAACTCCTGTCAAATGGATGGTTGACGGGTAACTGGTTGATGATCCAATGGCTCATGATCCCTAGAGATTGATCTTCGAATGCAGCCATAACCTCCCCACTTCTTTACCAGATCAGACGGCTAGTGGGATTTCGCAAATCCTCTCCACAAGATCCTGAATATCTATCTTCTCCTCCTCCTCGATACATTCATGAAGTGAACCAAGGACTTCTTCCCAGACTTAATCACCTATGACACAAAAATATGTCACCTTGAGTCACTCGATACACTCCAATCCCTTATGCTACCTCCAATAGCTTTGAAGGATTTATCCCTCCTGAGCTTTCTCACGACTTTGAGCTTCAAAGAGGGTCCTTGCACACACTCCTTACGGAAACCTTGAGATACTTTCAAATATTTGAGAACCTCGAATCTGCGCACACCTGCAGTAGCAGTCTTTCAATATTTTTCTCAGGTTCACAACCCTGAGACCTCACTCGGCCTGCTCACTCCTTGCACAGCTCATGTGCCCAAATGCACTCTGGGTGAACGAGAACAAGAGTTAAACTACCTGAGCCCTTCGTCAACACACTCCTTTTAGACGAATTCAACTGACTTCTTGCAGGAATCTCTTGCTCAGATAGAGAAACAATTGAAACTCATTCCTCTTACTCTTCCTCTCTCAGATTTCAAACACTCAGCAAGAAATCATTCATACATAGCATAAAAGCAATTGCATGACAGAAAGAATAAACCATTCATGAGCATAACATCAATACACAGAGAATAAGTAAACACCATGAGTCTGAATCACAACATTCTTTATATAAATTTAGAACTTCTGTACATGGAGTCTGCTACACAGCTCTTTGCTTCTCTTCTTCCTCCGTAGTCATGCTTATGCTACAATACACAATGAGGGTGTCTATATCTCGTTTCCCTCTTTCTTTCTAAAACTGTCCAATCTAATATTAAATTATATCTTCCTATTTCATCTCAACATAAATGCCTCTATCTACTTTAGACGAGAGCGGGACGCTCAAGGTCTGATTACAATATAAAAGTACGCCTCTCTTTACTATCACATTTAAGGTTGGCACATTATCTTCGAGACAATTTCAAAATTTATGTTGGGCTTGTCCAGCTGTCCTTCACTTCCGCGTTGGCTCTCTTGTCGTGAGAGATGCTCCTGCATCATACTCCCTCGCTTGAAAACTTTCATGGGCTCCTATCCATGAGCTCCTGCACAGTATGTCCTTGCTTCTGTATCTCTGCTTCAGTCTCCCATCTGGCATCTTCAGCTGGATGGCCTTTCCACTTGACTAAATATTCAAAGTATTCTTTCCTTCTAGTCTTCTTGCTAAGTCTTTTGTCTAGTATGCTTTCCATTTGTGGCATCTCTGCAACTGGCATCTGCTTTTGCCACTGAAACTCTAACTGTTCATCACTTGTTCCTACCTCCTCAGCTTTGTATGGGTACAAATTTGAGACATTGAATATCGAAGAAATTCTGATCCCATCGGGTAATTCAATCTGATAAGCATTTTCTCCAATTTTCTTCAAGACCCTACATGGTCCGATATTCTTCATCTTCAATTTATTATACATTCCTCTCGGGAACCTTTCCTTTCTCAGATGTGCCAGAACCAGATCACCAACCTTGAACTGAAGTTGTCTTCTATGCTGATCGACTCTGCGCTTATACTCCTGGCTTGAATTCTGCAACCGCTCCTTCACCTGGCTGTGAAGTTCCTTCATTGCCTCTACGAATTATTATGCACTAGCGCTCCTAGTTGCATTATGTTCTGAATCCCTCAATTCAGAAATTCCCCTCAGCTGTATGCCATAAACAATCCGAAATGGACTATGTCCTGTTCTCCTGTTGACTGAGTCGTTATACACAAACTCTGCCTGCAACAATATATTGTCCCAACTGCTATGGTGCTCTGTCACCAAGCTTCTCAGCAAATCTCCCAGAATTTTGTTTACCACTTCTGTCTATCCATCCGTCTGAGGATGATAAGTCGAACTAAATAACAAGTTAGTTCCCAGCTTCTTCCATAAGGTCCTCCATAAATTCCCTATGAATTTCATATCTCTATCCGAAACTATACTCCTTGGCAAGTCGTGAAGTCGAATGACTTCTTTGAAAAATAGGTTCGCGATGTGAGTCACGTCACTGGTTTTCTGACATGGGATAAAGTGTGCCATCTTAAAAAATCTATCCACCACTACAAAGATCGAATCAAATCCTCTTTGCATCCTTGGAAACCCAAATATGAAATCCATGCTAATCGCATCCCATGGCGTCTCTGGTATGGGCAATGGTTGATAAAAACCTACATTATTCCTCTTTCCCTTCGAATGCTGACAAATTCTACACCTGTCTACAAATCTCTTGACCTCCGATCGCATCCTCGGCCAAAAGTATGATTCGCTCAGCTTTGCAAATGTTTTGTCATGACCGAAGTGTCTGGCCAATCCTCCACTATGTTTCTCCTTTAACAAGTTCTCCCTCATGGAGAATTTCGAAATACACAGTTGATTGCCTCTGAATAGCAATCCTTCCTGGATCATGTATTCTATCCACATGCTTCTATCTCTAAGAACTAGATTCTCAGTTGCTTCATATGCCTCCTGAAAATCTGGATCATCTCTGTAATTATCCCTGAGATCATCAAAACCTAATGTTTTGACTTTGAACTCCTGCAACAACAAACACTTCCTACTCAAAGCATCAACAACTTTGTTAGCAGTACCAGAAATATGTTTAATTATAAAAGTGAAATTTTGCATGTATTCTACCCATTTGACATGTTTCTGATTCAACTTCTCCTATTGAGTCACAAACTGTAGTGCATGATTGTCACTATATAGAATAAATTCTTTCGGAATCAAATAATGCCTCCACTTCTTCAATGCCTGTATGATGGCATAAAACTCCTTATCATATGTGGAATACTTCACCTTTGCTTCATTCATCTTCTCGCTGAAATACGCTATCGGCATGTCTTCCTGACTCAAGACCACCCCGATTGCAAACCCGCTTGCATCGCATTTCACTTGAAATGTTTTTCGAAAATTCGGTAACACCAGAACAGGTTGTTCCGTGATCTTCCTCTTCAATAAATTGAAACTCTTTTCACCCTCTTCAATCCAGTGAAAAGACTTGTGTCTTTTCTTCACTGTATCCATCATTCCTGCGCTAATTCCGCTGAAATTCCTGATGAACTTCCGGTAGAAACTAGCCAATCCATGAAAACTTCTCACCTCAAAGATATTCTTCGGCGATGCCCAATTCTTGGTCACCTCCACTTTATCTGGATCCATCCTCAACTCATTTGATGAAATAACAAATCCCAAATAAATAAGCTATGTCTTCATGAATGAGGATTTTTTCATGTTTATCAGCAGCTTCTCTTGCTATAATCTCTGCATCACTGTAGCCAAATGCTTCAGATGCTCTGCTGATGTTTTACTGAAAACCAGTATGTCATCCAAATACACAATGACAAATTTCCCGATGAACTCCTTCAGGACTTTGTTCATCAACTTCATGAAGGTACTTGGCACATTTTTTAAGCCAAACGACATAACAAGCCATTCATACAACCCTTCGTTTGTTTTGAATGTTGTTTTCCATTCATCACCTTCTCTCATGCGAATCTGGTGATATCAACTCTTCAAGTCAATTTTCGAAAAAAAAATTGCTCCACTTAAACAATCCATCAGATCATCCATCCTTGGCAATGGAAATCTATACCTGATGGTTATCATGTTTATCGCCCTCGAGTTAGTACACATCCTCCAGCCTCCGTCTTTCTTCGGAATGAGTACTGTCGGAACATCAAATGGACTCAAGCTTTCTCTAACCAAACCTTTGTCCAACAAATCCTGGAATTTCCTTTTAACCTCTTCATTCTCCTACGGTGTCAATCTGTACGTGGATTTGTTTGGAAAACTGGCTCCTGGTATGAGATCAATGCGATGACTCACACTCCTTATTGGTGGCAACAAATGAGATAATTCGTCCACTACAATGTCAACGAACTCTTCCACCAGTTCCTGAACCTCCTCTAGTAAATCATCCACTCTTGTTCTAGTCAGAACAATCTTTGGTTTTCTGACCACAATGAACTATGGATCCTCCTTCTTCTTAACCTCGATAAGGAGTTCCTTCCCACTCATGAGAAGTACTGTGTTGCTTAATTCCGGCTTCATGTCCTTATCTTTGATTAGAAGCAACATCTGTGTCCTCCCATTCCTCTCCAGGGTGTATGTGTTCATTCGCCCATCATGAATCACATTTATGTCATATTTCCATGGTCTACCCAACAATAGATGACAAACATCCATAGGAATGACATCACATAATATCTTATCATTATATCCTCCTATCTTAAATTCAACTAAGCACTGTTTGGTGGCATTTACCTGATGTCCTTTTTGTAGCCACGAAACTTTATATGGACTTGGATGATCAGTCGTCTCCAACTCTGATCCGGATTATTTTCGGCACAAAATGAGAGCGGAGATATAATAAAGAAATGCACAGAGATATTGCAAATATTCAATAATATAACAGAAATGTATCAGAGATGCAACCATAAACTCAGAT
>ML798879.1:129325-143013 GCA_009831015.1 Picea engelmannii
TTTACAATAGATGGGAATGCCAAAAGTCCTAGACATCCAAAAACCTAACCCTAGGAGATGAAGCGCCAAAAGTCATGTGGGCCCTGTTTGGGTAAGTTGGTGCATCAACTTCCCGGGGTCGTAACTTTTGCATACGATCTCCGTTTTAGGCGTGTGATATCTCGTTGGAAAGGTATCATCGAGGAGATTCATTTTGGGGCCTCAATCATGCCTTTGGCTATCATTGAGAACCTCGATCTTGAAAAACCTTCATTTAGGCCCTCAAAATGGCCCCGGAAGTTAAAACCTGCTAAAAATAGTAAATTGCCAAAATGGCCAGAAAACTGTTTTGAGCCCTTTGGAAAAGATGGGTGGTCCCCGATATCCACCTGGATCAATAAAATTATGCCTCTCTTTACTATCACATTTAAGTTTGGTGCATTATCTTTGAGACAATTTCAAAATTTGTGCTGGTCTTGTCCAACTGTCCTTCACTTCCGCACTGGCTCTCTTGCCGTGAGAGATGCTCCTGCATCAACTAGTAAGAAACCTGGTATTTCTCATTTTAAGATTTTTGGCTCATCTGTTTATGTGCATGTGACCAAGGATGCCAGGAAAAAGATGGAACCGACTACTGAAGTTGGGATATTTTTTAGGTACACAGAAAACCCCCATAATTATCTTGTGTATTTTCCTAACAGTAAGATGACTATTATGCGACAGGATATAAAATTCAATGAGGGGAAAGCCATGCGATTATCACTTGAGAGGGATCTATACTTGCATGCAGAGGAGGAACTGTTGGTTCCCAAAGATGAGTCTCAATATTTGGATCAGCCACATGAGGAAGGTCATGGAGTGGAGGAAGCCACTCATGCAGAGCCATCCATCAAAAATGGTAGAAAGCACACCACGGAAGATGATAGATTGAGACTAGATGTTGCACATAATGTAGGAGCCCCTACCTCACAGTGTAGAAAAAGATAGTCTCTTGATCAATTTACTGGATACATGGATCTCATGAGCAAATTTGTTGTGACTGAGCCATCTTCCTTTCAAGAAGCAGTGTAGGATCCCACATGGGTAGATGCAATGGTGGAGGATTATGACTCCATTGTCAAAAATAGTGTTTGGGAAATTGTTCCAAGACCAATTGATAAATCAGTGGTGGAGGGTAAGATTTTAATCATTGTTCTTTATGTTGATGATTTAATACTGACTGGTGATGAGAAGCTGATACACTCTTGTAAGGAGGACCTTGCATAGGAGTTCAAGATGAAGGATTTGGGCCTCCTTCATTATTTCCTTAGATTGGAAATATGGCAACGAGATGGTAAACTTTTTGTGTCTCAAGGAAAGTATGCAAGGGAGATACTAAGTAAGTTTTACATGGAGGGCTACAAACCCATGGATACTCCTCTTCTAGGAAACTAGAGGAAAGAGGATGCTACTTCTGGAGAGGTAGTGGATGCTACTCTCTATCAACAGTTAGTGGGTTCGCTAATGTATCTAGTGAACACGAGACCAAACATTTTCTATGTGGTTAACCAGTTGAGTCAAGCGATGGTTAAGCCTACCAAGCTCTTTTGGAAGATGGGAAAGAATGTTCTGAGATACCTGAGGGGAACATCTGAGTATGGATTATGGTACAGACATACGGATGAGGTGAAGTTGCATGGCTTCACAGATGCATATTGGGTGGGCAACCCAACTGATAGAAAGAGCACATCAGGGGGGATATTTAGTATTGGATCTACATATGTTTCTTTGTACAGGAGGAAGCAGAGATATGTGGCACTCAGTTCAGTGGAAGCTGAATACATGGCAGCGAGTCAAGCTGCATGTGAGGCTATCCGGATGAGAAAGATCTTGGTTGGTTTGTTTGGTTCTCATTTAGATCTGACAGTGATTCATTGTGATAATCAGAGTTCCATTAAACTCTCGATTAATCTTGTGTTTCATAATAGATATAAGCATATAGATATCTGGTATCATCATCTCAGAGATTGTGTGCAACAGAAGATCATGCTGCTTTAGTACATTCCAATGGAAGATCAGGATGTAGACATTCTGACGAAGGTTCTCACCAGGAGAAAATTTGAATACCATAGAGACAGGATCGAGGTGAAGGATAATCCCTTTCTTGTTGAGAGGGACTGTTGAAAAGTCAACAAGAAATGTGTTTCTAATTTATTTTTCCCTTAAATAAATTGGACAATAAATATTAAACTATTATCTCATAATTACTTGAAAATGGTTAACTGAAATGGAAAATCAGTTAGCTATAGGAAATTCAAGTTCAAAGGTTGACCGGTGGGACATCCAAGTCGAATTAGTTGTAACTGAGTGATTCAAAGTTGTAACAGAGTTGGATGTGTAGTTATGTGAGTTGTGAAGTAGTTTAACTCAGTTAAGTGATTTAAGTTCAGTTGTACTAGTTGTAACTGAACTTACACTAGTGAGAGATCAGTAAATTAATTATTAATTAATTCACAATCAATGATATCACATGCAACTGAAGGTTTACCATTGTTAACTACATGCATGTCAAATCCAGTGGAGACCCAGTTGAGATAACAGGTGAAAGGGACAATTTGACTATCAGTTGTGACATTAGTGAGTGCACTCATGCAACTACACACACATTGGATGTGCCCATGAGGAATGCACAGCCTAGGCAAAGAGAATTGGATTCATTGCAGGCATTTCATCAGCCGGGATTGTGCAAAGGAGGCAGTAAATTGGCACATGCATTTGCCAATTTTTGTATGACAGTGTGAGACGATTGTATATTGTACTGAGAGCTCTTGGATTAGAATTTTTTATTAGATTGTTTCATGATCCATGATATAAACATAATATATGATAGTGGGGTTTTTAGCTTTATGTTTTCCCTGTAAAAACATATGTATTATGTGTGATTGATCTTTCTTCTTGATATTGCAATTGGCGATCGCGTTTTAAATTCCGCAAGAATATTTGTAGAAGAGATTATGTATTTAATAGTGGCATATAATTGTTAGATCAGGAGAATCCAGGCAATACATAATTTGTATTGAAATTTCTACACTTTATACCATTGGAAAGGTATTTAAGCGTAGAAGATGGTGGAAAACTGAGACGATGAAGAGCATATCAAAAGTGATTTACATGGGTAAAAATTTGTTTTTCACTTCCATAAAATTAAATTACATTCATCCTCTTTTAGTGGAGAATTAATTAAATTTAAAAAAATAAAAGTTTAATTAAAAACTTTTATTAAAAGGGGAGAGGGACCCACTTTCAATGTGATTTTATTAATGATGTGAATTCATTCATGAGGACATAATGAGACACTAATTAAAGGGAATGTTTCAATAAGAAAATTGTACAGGAATTTCAAGAGAGGAAGAAAACCCTAATTTCTCAGGTAGTAAGAAAATCTCTTCTTAAAATGAGAAGAGAGGATTCATCAAGAGGTCCAAGAATCAATATTGTCAAAGGGGTAGGGAAGAAGATCAGAGGAAGAAGAAGGTACAACCATGGATACACAATCAAGCTTCTGATAAAAAATAAAAAATAAATAAATATATATATATATATATATATATATATATATATATATATATATATATATATATATATATATATATATANTATATTCTTCTACACAACTTCTCATGGTTTTATGCTCGAATCTCAGAACTGGGCACAAGGCTAAGTTGTTGAGTGTTCTTATTATATTCTTATAAGATATTTTCTTACATTATCATGGAGTATTTTCAGCCACCTATATGGTTTTCAAATCTTTTGTAATGAAGAACATCTTTCATAAATAAAACTCCACAAATAATTTCTTCGAGGTTGATCTCGACTATGCTTTGTAACCCTATTTTCAGAATATAAAGTATTTGAGGTTGACCTATCAAAATCTCTTTTGATCTTTATTGTAGTACTCTGTTAAAATTCTTTGAGATGATCAAATCATTCTCTCCTATGAAGAAGATATTGATGTATTTATATATTGTTAAGGATATTGTGTGTAATGTTGATCACAATTTAATTCTGATGTTGAAGCCCTCCTTCAATATTTTTTTTTACTACACATAAATATTGTACTCAGGTTATTGAAGAACCATTTTATTTCACCATCTCAAGAAATGAAGATTTAGGGTTTTCTGCCTAGCACTCTCCTAATCCAAGATATCACAGATATATCTTTTAGTCCAATAGGAGTACCACCTCTCTAAAAATGAAGGGGGACTAATGTCCCTGTGAGGTTTTCATTTCGGTCCTGACGGATTCAAGCG
The DNA here is from genome assembly GCA_009831015.1 of Picea engelmannii. Lineage (NCBI taxonomy): Eukaryota > Viridiplantae > Streptophyta > Pinopsida > Pinales > Pinaceae > Picea > Picea engelmannii. The sequence goes on from ML798879.1 coordinate 133,594, forward strand.
TCAACTAAACCAACGGTACAACTAGAAAGTGTCTCAAATAATGTATCAAATCTGTACCAATAATGCATCAAGTTATAACTCATAAATCATGCACAACATCACCACCTCATCAACTCATCAACTACATGTCCCAATGTGTATCTCAACCACATGCCATTTGCATGCACCAAGACATCCAACACATATTCTTTTAACAATACATCATAAGATATATTGATGGAGCTCACATATGTACCAACCATGTACTACAACAAATTTTCCTCAAAAACCATTCACTACAACAAGTACTAAGTAGCCAATAGTACTTCTACACATGTACCAAAATTGTTCCTCAATAGATCAGTAATATACTTCTAGTTATCATCAGATCAACAAGATATGTCCCATAGACAACATGCCATAAATTCACTGAGAAAATACATAACCAACATTGTTCCTTAATAGAAAATGCCTCAATCCACACTTCTAGGGTTAGTATCATGCATCCAAGATAGGCATCAAGAATATGCTCCAACAATCAACCACATATTATCACCATAAATTCATCAAACAAATAGATAATCATGAATGAAACCATCTTAGATACTGCATAAACAATGTTAGACAATCAAATCCTGCTGTAACTCATCTATACAACCCTCTTCTTGAGGTTTTTACCATAGGTACGTGCCATGTTCCTTAGTTAGATCGTGTATGTATGAGACATTTATATAGATAAACTCACATATATACATGATTTCTACCACATGAGCCCGTCTATGCCTCAAAAAAAGTAAGGCTTGAACTTGCCTCATGGATTTCATTCTGTTCTAGTTGTTTAGTCTTCCTCATCCACTTATGAAGGTGTCCTAATTTATCTGTACTTCTACTCTAATATTCCATCCTTTCAAAATTTTCTTCCTTCCAAGTTGGATGTGCACTTCTTGCCATGCTATATGAAGCACTCCTCATTGACTGTCTTCTTTAATTCTAGAAATCCCGAGCCTCGTGGCCAAACCCACTGCAGCTATAACATCTCATGGTGTGACAATGAGCAACAATGTGTCCCACTTGATTACATCTCCAACATATTAGGGTGTTATGGAACCTTCCAACATCTTTCCTTGCATAATGTCTACAATCCAAAGATTTTTTACCATATTCATTATATCAGAAGCAGTGATCATGAAAAACATTTTCATATCTTTGTTTTTGTGTCCACCTTGAAGATGTCTCTTTTCTGAATTTGATTTGAGGTGTAGTGATGGCTTCTTGATGTCTTATTTGCTATGTTCTTCTAAGGGTTTCCATGTTTTGTGTAGGTACTTAACTTGTGTCTTTGTTTCCACCTTTTGATAATGAAGGTCTTTCCTCATGCTTCTTAGAAGTGCTAGCTTCAAAGTGTGCAACTTCCTTGTTGTATCCAAAACCTAATTTATCATTAGGTGATCTTTGAAAATTAAAGATTTCATCTAAGATTGTTGAGATATTCATGAACCTTTTTTACTTCTCAATTTGGGTCTTCAAATTGACATTGAGTTCAAGGATTTTTCTAAGCTCATCATCTACTTTCTTCTTTTCTTCTGCTTGATTCATTATATCAGTCTTTAGTCTCTTGATCTCTTCTCCCTGTTTCATGATTATTTGTCTTAGTTCCATGCTATTCCTTTGGTACTTTTCTAGGGATTCCTTAATGTATTCATCAAAATCAAAATCAAGATAAAAAGTATATTGATCATCTTCTAACACATATAAAACTTTATCTTTGAGATTCAACAAATCTTCCTCTTCATCTATAAGATAACAGTTAGATGATTCTACACAATGTTCTTCTACTTATGTGTCCAGGGATCTCCTTCAAGCTTGTAAGGATTATAATGAAGGATTTCTCTGGTACCAATTGTTGGACACACCGACCACACTGAGAGGGGGGCTGAATTAGTGTAGGGATATTTTTCACTTATTTACAAAACACCTTAGTCAGCAATCACCATTTACTCATTATTCATTACTTCCATTTACAACTAGTTGTTTGTATGTAAACATATCTCAACAACAAACATCATCAATAAATCATCACCATAAAGAAAAAAAAGAACAAAATATATGTGTGTAAGTTTCTTTTGTATTACAGACTCCAATCCTTGGGTTTTATCAACACCAACTGAAAAGAGCACCAACTCAAAGAGATAACCAACTCTCATTGCAAGACCCAGCTTGTAGATCTCAGCACCAATTGAGAAGTGGAAACCAATCCTCAAGTACAAGACCCATCTTGTAGACATAATCCAATCTATCAATAGGTACGTGGCCTATATATATTGCAGCATATGTATGTATGCGACCTGCCTATACTACAACACATGAATGTATGCATTCTTCCTTATATTAGCCTACGTACACCTTTAGAACTGAGGGTTTCTGAAACTTCAAACTTCTGTCCCTTCAAACCCTTTCTATCTCTATCACATCCACTTGTGACCTGTCACTACAACCTTCCTATCACTTCCCAATCTATACCATCACCAACCACAAAAATATCTACACCATCCAATAAACTATGCATGTTCCTCATGCATACACCATTACACAATGTAGAAATCCCTCAACTACATCAAAACAGAACCACTCAACCAATCATCTTCCATATTCAGAAATCAATACAACCATAAAAATAATGCCTCAATCATTCACCATACCATGAGAAATTCTAAAAAATGTACAACAATAACATATTTTCTTTAGTAGATCTGAACCACTAGACTACTGTTCTCGGCACTTACTTCAAACTTCAGGAACCTAGCACCAACACTTACTAAATATTTCCATGTTCTTTCCCAACTATATTCATCCTTATCTCCTTCATCCCATGTACATACGTTCCCTGAACCACTGTAGCATGCATACTTCTTTATAAAACTAGGGTTTTTTGAACCTCTTAAACTTTCGCCATCAAACCTCAGACTTACGGAAATTCAATTGCATCCATGAGTACCTGCAATGAATCTTTCACCAAAATATATCTTCAATATGCTCAAGATATTCACTTCCATAAGAGGCCCTTACTCTCTTATTTATAATTCTCCAAGTAGCTTCATATAGGGGTTATCATCTAACCAACTTCAAACAACTTCCTTCTTTTGGGGCTAACCCCATTCTAACCACTTTGTCCACTTCTAACCCACTTTGCTACAGATAGTAAATTCTCCACTTCTAGTTGAAACTAATTTATTTTTAATTGTTTTCTTTTTGCAACCACTTAACCCATGACTAACCACTTTGACTGGTCAAATTCTTTTAGGAGATTCTAGAATAGTTTGACTTCATTGACCTTCTAGGGGCTTCTAGATAACACATGACGGTTCTCCAACTTCACAAGAGCATAAGTCTCTAACAGTGAGGAGTTATGTGGCATTACACATATCACTAGAAATTGCATGACGAGCACTATCCATATAAAATAGTATCACTTACAAATTCATTGATCTTCAGTACATTATTCCATAACCAATCCTTGGGTTTCTTAACCACACATCTAGGATGACTCAACCACTTAACCATTTGGACTTCACAAAGCGTCGTCCCATGAGGTATTTCACCATAAGGGGACCACTTTGGATTTCATACATTTGGTACTTCCTATCAACCATGACATGAAATCAATGATACAACTTCTTCCTATCAACCAACACATCCCTATGACAACACTTGACATTAATTAAATCAATGAAATCAATCCTTTGCCATCAATTACATCAATGAAAACACAATCCATCAATCAATGCATCATTGATACAAAACACATTACTATGACAAGACATCAACCCTTTGACATCAAACCTTTGACATCAATGACAACATGATACAACATATTCGACTTCGACTTCACCTGGTTGAACCACCTTGACCTTCGACTTGCTGTCGATTTCTTCAACTTTGACATTACTCGGTCGAACCACCTTGACCTTCGACTTTCACTACAAAGAATATAACAACCCAACATTCTAACACTTTTTGTTTTCTTTGCTAAAACCAGGAGATCCCTGAACTATCGTTCACAGGCCCAAGGACGTAATGACCATTGCCTCTATGCACCAAGAGAACTTCATAGCACTTGTTGGATTACTGAGAGGGGGGGTGAATCAATAATAGAGAAATCTAATCATTTTTAGCCATATAATACAAGTGTTATATCAATGTAGCATTATCATCCAATGACTGTAGAGTAAATAAACAATGAACAAATGAAAAATCATACACATACACAATACACCAGTGTTTTACGTGGAAACCCAAAGCGGGAGAAAACCATAGAATATTTTTTCTTATATGTCTTGAAGAATTTCATTCATTAGAAGCACCAACTTCCTTTGTTTTCCAGCTACAACTGGAAGGAGGCTACAACCCCCTAGTTTCTCAGGCTACAACACGAGGGAAGATCCAACTCCCCAATTCTCTGGCTACAACTAGAAGGAGGCTACAACCCCCTATAATCTCCGGCTACAACTGGAAGGTGGCTACAACCACCTGTCCTTGCCTCGTCCAACCACGCTAAAGTAGAAGTAGAATGATGGAACCATTGTCACACTATCACTGTGAGATATACCGCTATAAAATTGTACGAATAAACATGCATGAAACAACCTGAACCATGCATCAACCTGTACCTCAACCTATAATCAACCTGTACCATAAACAAGTGCATCAACCATGCACCAACTTGTAATCAACCTGTACCATAAAAATGTGAATCCAACCATGTACCAAGTATGTACCAATCATGTATCAACTACTCATCAACTATGACTCATCAATATGTACAAACATCATCAACTATACACCTCATGCATGTGCCAACTCATCAACTACTTGTCTCAACCATGTGCCAAACATGTACCTCAACCAAAAGCCCTCATCAATTTCATCATCCAAATATGATTTGTAACTCTGTAATATACCTAGTGTATATAATCACATACCTTCAAACCTTCCTTAACTTTAACAACAAGATACTAGCATTTTCATCAAACTTTTCTTTAGTCTCACATGACTAGTTTTGGATTAGTCAACAACCCTAACTTGAAATAATCATAACTATGTACCTGTAATGAATAAAGATCTGAAAAATAGTACACAAAGTTATTCATTATGTTTTATGCAATTCCTCCAAGTTTCACTACTTGGAACCTCTCAGAAAATGAGTTATAGCAAAAATGGCATACCTTGTTGAATTCTGGCTTATTCTAGAGAGTGAACTTGTAGAGCGTTCCCTGCACAGAATATTTATTGTATGGATCTGAAAATTTTACATAGAATACTAAAAAATGTAATCTAACTAAAACATTTTGTATTACTTAATTTGGATCTTTTATGAAGAAGTTATGACATTTTTACCTGAAACACCTAGTTTAGACTAGTTTTAGGACTAACCACAAGCCCTATTTTCCACGGAGTGTAACTCCAAAATACAATGACCCACAAGCTGAAATTCATACCACAGCTAATTAGATATGTTCTATCAATGGCCTATCAATATCACGGTCTGAATCATTATAGAAAAACATTTATTGTGAAAATGGTGAGATGACCTGTAAATAACATACCTTAGAAAGCATCATCAAAAGAATTTATCCTTCCTTGAATTTTGGCCTTATTTACTTCACCTTCTCTCGGTAATTCGGATTAGATATCCTTTGGTTACCTCAGTCACCTATAGATATTCAATATGCTCAAGTGTTATTTAAAATGAGACATCCTTGCCTCTTATTTATATGTTCATGTAACTTCCTCAAGGGGTTACCTTTTAACCATCTTAACTCACTTTCCTTATTTTAGGGTTAACCAACTTCTAACCACTTGTCCAATTAGTAATTTATACATTAAATTTATTATTTAAATAACTTATTTTGTATCCACTTTGACTTATAGTACACTCATCACTTTAGTTTACCTCAAGGGGTTACCTTCTAACCATCTTAAACCACTTTCCTTATTTTAGGGCTAACCCACTTCTAACCAATTGTCAACTCAGTAATTTCTCCATTAACTTTATTATTTAAATAATTTATTTTGTATTCAATTTGAATTATAGTACACTCATCACTTCACTTTATTATTTACCTTCTAAAAATCTCTTAAACCACTTTGACTTCTTTGACCTTTTGAGGCTTCTAGATGACTCATGAAGGTTCTCCAACTTCACATGGCCATAACTCTCTAACCGTGAGGAGTTATGTGACGTTCCACATACCAATGGAAATGTTAAGAACCAAATATCAATATAGTATAGAAAAACCTCTTAAAAAGTACTCAAAGCCTTGAAAAAGAGATAATTTCAGATAATAAGCCTCTTTGAGGGGGGCAGCCTCCTTTTACCCCACTTAAATGTTCAAGTACCAGATGATTCAAAATGAAAATGTCTCCTTGGTATATATAGGAGGCTAGGAGGTATAATTACGACTAATGGCCTAAAGCCGACATAAATAAAATAACATTACTAATATAATATGCCCCAATGAAGGGGTAATGAGACAATCTTAGGGCTTAACATGCCCCTCACCTTGAGACAAGTGTTGTCCACAATGCTTGAGTAACTCTAGATGCTTCTGTATAAAAGGCTCATCTTCCCAAGTGGAATCTTCAGCCGGTAGTTTCCTCCATTTAATGAGATACTCTGAAATGGATCTATTCCTCATCTGGCGAATTCTTGTGTCAGTGATGACTTCAAGCTCCAATATGATTTTTCCTTCCTCATCAAGTTCTGGCAATATAGTTTGAACTGGGATCTTGTCGCCTATAACCTTCTTTAAGCATGAAACATGGAAAACTGGGTGTACTCGTGAAGATGCAGGCAGCTCCAATTTGTATGACATAGTACCAATCTTTTGCAACACCTTATAAGGTCCATAGTACTTTGGTGATAATTTTTTATTCTTCTTGGCTTGCTTGAGGGACATTTGTTTGTATGGTTTTAGTCTTAAAAACACCCAATCCCCTACTTCAAAACCTCTTTCACTACGATGTTGATCTTCTTCTTGTTTCATGTGATTCTGTGCCATGGTCAGGTTTTCCTTTAAGATTTGGAGAATTTGTTGTTGATTCTCGATGTGATCTTCCATTGCTTGAACCTTAGATTTTTCTTTTAGAGAAGAAGTGATGGAAGGAGGGTGGTATCCATAAAGTGCCATAAATGGTGTCATTTTTTTTGTAGTATGAAAATAAGTGTTATACCACCATTCTGCCAAGGGTAACCATTTGAACCATTGTGTTTGTTTATCAGAGACAAAGCAACGAAGGTAGCCTTCCAAACATTTGTTCACTATCTCGGTTTGTCCATCAGATTGAGGATGATAGGATGAGCTATGAGCCAATTGAGTACCCAAACAAGAAAATAATTCTATCCAAAAATGTCCAGTGAATATGGCATCTCTGTCACTTACAATAATCTTTGGGCTGCCATGTAGATTTTGAACTGTCTCCATGAATGCGGTGGAAACTGTACTAGATTTGAAGGGATGAGAGAGTACACAAAAGTGTACGTACTTGGTCATTCTATTAACAATTACCATGATTACACTCTTTCCTTCAGACTTTGGTAACCCTATGATGAAATCCATGGAAACCTCCTCCCAGCGCTGACTTGGGATGGATAATGATTGTAAAAGACCCGGGGTCTTAATTGTTTCCACCTTATTTTGTTGGAAAACCAAACAGTCTGCCACAAACCTTTGAACATCAGTTTTAAGGCCATCCCAAAAAAAAACATCCTTGACTCTATGGTAGGTTTTCAAAAATCCGGAGTGCCCTCCTACTGGAGAGGTGTGCAATTCCAATAGTACTTTTTGTTTGAGTTGGGAGTTCTTACATAAATATAAGCGATCTTTGTACCATAGTGAATCATTTTTCCATGTAAATGTATCTGATGCACTGGAATCCTGCTGCAACCTTTGAATGAGAGTCCACACTTTTTTGTCATTCTTCCATTCATCCCTTGCTTCTATTCTCCAATCGGGTTGGATGATCGAGATAGCACAGAGAAAGGCCTCAACATTTTCATCCTTTCTTGAGAGTGCATCTGCCACAACATTTTGCTTCCCCTTTTTATAGAGGATTTCAAAATCATAACCCAATATCTTGGTTACCCATTTTTTTTGTTCTTCTGAAGATAGTCGTTGTTTGAAGAAGTATTTAAGACTATCATGATCTGTTTTGACCTTGAAGTGCCTACCTATTAGGTAAGGATGCCATTTCTTCATTACATGTAGTATTGCCATCATTTCCTTCTCATAAATGGGTTTGTGTAAGTCCTTTCCCTTGAGTGGTCGACTTTCAAAAGCCAACGGCCTTCCTTCTTGCATTAGGACAGCACCAAGTCCATTTCTCGAGGCATCACATTCCACAATAAAGGTTTTTGTGAATTCTGGAGTGGTCAAGACAGGAGCTTTACACATCACCTCTTTAAGTTGTTCAAAATATTTAGTTGCCTCTGGAGCCCATGAAAATGCATCCTTCTTAGTTAGTGTCATTAAAGGTGTTGATATTCTTCCATAGTTTTGAACAAACTTGCGGTAGTAACCTGTCAAACCTAAAAATCCTCTAAGATTCTTCAATGTTTTGGGAATCAGCCAGTCCATCATGGTCTTAATATTGTTAGGGTCTACCTTGACATCTTCATGAGACACAATATGACCCAAATACTCTACATCCTTTACTCCAAAAAAACATTTGGATGGTTTGTCATATAGTTGTTTATCCTTTAGTAGTTGTAGCACCTTGTCAACATGTCGCACATGATCCTCCCAAGACTTGCTATAGATTAGTATATCATCAAAAAATAATAACACAAATTTTTGAAGGAAGGGCTTGAAAATGGAATTCATCAACCCTTGGAATGTGGTAGGTGAATTTGTAAGGCCAAAAGGCATGACCAAAAATTCATAATGGCCTTCATGAGTTCGGAATGTTGTTTTTGGGATATTTTCTTCCTTCATTCTGATCTAATGATACCCTAAACGGAGATCCAATTTTGTGAAATAGATTTCTCCATGTAGTTCATCTAACAATTCATCAATGACAGGAATGGGAAACTTATCTTTAATAGTGATCTTGTTGAGCTCTCTATAATCTGGATGTATACGCCATGAGTTATCTTTCTTGAATACCATTACCACTGGTGCAGAGTAAGAACTTTGGCTAGGTCTAATAATGACAGCCTCTAACATTTCTTCAACCATACGCTCAATTTCACTCTTCTGGGCATAAGGGTATCTGTATGGCCTAATGTTAGGAGGAACACTCTCAAGAATTAGGTGAATTTCATGATCATGATTTTGAGTGGGTGGAAGACCTTTGGGAATATCTTCAAATACTTTGGAATACTTATCAATGATCCTTTGGAGATCTTGAGGAATAGATGGCTTAGATGTTTGAACATCTAGTGAG
>ML798879.1:163792-178035 GCA_009831015.1 Picea engelmannii
TTAAGAGACATATTTAGTATAAATAAGGGTCGAGGGTATGAAGAACCCTAGCTTGGAGATTATTGTAACAGAGCGTTGCTCAACTGGAGGTTGCCCCCTCGAAGAGGCCTGTGAACATTGCTATCTAATTCAAAGTGCTATTTATGTTGCTATTTCGTATATCATTTCTATGTATTGTGAAGATTATGCTGGATATTTTACTGATATTCTGTTATTTCTAGCATTTCAATTCTGTTCTGCATATTTTATATATCTGGTATCTTGTAAAAACACCGTAATACTTATACCCACTACTTTTAGAAATTTTATCTAGTAACACTAATAGCTTATTTTAAGAGGCCTCCATGGTCAGTTGGTGTTTAATAAGAGACCATTACATATGCCATTTGATCACTTTTCAACATTTTGTTGGATTGTTATATTCTTTGTAATGAAAATCAAAAGTCAAGGTGGTTCGACTGGGTAAAGTCGAAGTCAAAGGTCGAGGTGGTTTGACTGGGTAAAGTCAAAGTGAAAGGTCGAGGTGGTTCAACCGGGTAAATTTGAAGTCGAAGATATTGAAAACAAGTTGAAGAGGTCAACTGATAAGAGGCCGACAGACATGTGTGTGGCAATCGATTGAAGACCGAAAGAAGGTCGACTAGTAATCTAACTTGGTAATTGACTGTAACATAATCCTGAGATTTGCGGGCTTTGTAGCCAATTATCTACGCGGATATGTAACCATTTTTGGGCACTTTTCTTCAGGGTTTTTCCTACTATAAATCCTATAAAAGAAGGTGTGTTGTAATGATGTAAAGACTAATCAATAATAATATAATAACTAATCTTTAGAAGTTGTTGGTCATGCAAATGTAAGCCGAATTGACTACAAGGTTGTTCTTGTGTAAAGAAAGAAGGTGTGATGTTGATTGTATCTTAGGTGTAGACCAAGGTTATGCAAGTAACCTTTTATTCTAAATGAATAAGAAAACAAGAGAGCAAGACAATCAAAGAATGATGGTTTTACCATTTGGGTTTCTAAGGTAAAATCTTTGTGTACTGTGTGTTTGCTTTGTCATTTACTTTCTTGTTTAAATATTTCTTCCTCTCTTTTGCTAGGTTTAGTGTGGAAGTGTTCCTCATTTCCTAACATGTGGTATCAGGCCTTGGTTTAACAATACTGGATCTAAGCTAAACCCTAGGTTAGTAAGAATCGTAAGTTAGAATTATTTAAATGTTGTGTTAAAGAATGGCGAGGAACTCGAGAATAGAGATCGGAAAATTCAATGGCCATAATTTTGAGCTTTGCAAGATTAAAATTGAAGATCTCCTTGTAGATAGAGAACAATGGGCAATAGTCTGTCCAAGTACCATTTTGACAGGTATGCTGACGAAATAATGGGAGAAACTTGAGAGAAGGGAAAGGAGTATGATTCGACTTTGTCTTGCAGATTCAATATTGTTGAATGTATCAGGTGAAGATTTTACTAAGAAACTATGGGACAAGTTGGGAAGCTTGTACCAGTGAAAATCCATGGTAAATAAGTTGTTTCTTAGAAAGAAACGATATCTTCCGAGAATGAGTGAGGGAAGTTCGGTGAGTGAGAATTTAAATGCGTTTAATACCATTATAAGCCAGTTATCTTCTATGGATATTAAAATCACCGAGGAGGAGAAATGTGTTAGCCTATTATGTTCTTTTCCAGACTCTTGGGATAACTTAATTGTGGCTATAGGGACAAATTCAACCACATTAGCACTAGAATATGTGGTTGCATCTCTACTATCAGAATAAATGAGAAGGAATAACATGCAAGGATCGACCAAAGATGCATTAGTGGTGAGAGGTCAACCGATTGACAGAGATAAAGGAAAATTCTTTGGTAGAAATTCTAAGTTGAAGGGTAGATCTAAATTCCATGTTCATTTGATGAGAAGATGATGGAAATGCAGTAAATTTTGGCATTACAAAAGGGACTACAATTCGAAGGCAATGGAAGTGGATATTGATACAACATATTCAAGTAGTTGTGTTACGAATTTCAGCTTGTGGGTCGTTGTAGTTTTGGAGTTACACTTTGTGGAAAATAGGGTTTGTGGCTAGTCCCGAAACTAGTCTAAAACAAATGTTTCGGGTAAAAACATCATAACTTCTTCATAACAGATCCAAATTAAGTAAGACAAAATGTGTTGGTTAGAGTATAGTCTGTAGTATTCTGTGAAAAATGTTTAGATCCATACAACAAATATTCCGTGCAGGGAATGCTCTACAAGTTCTCTCTCTAGAATAATCTAGAATTCAATAAGGTATTCCATTTTTTCTATAACTCCTTTTCTGAGAGGTTACAAGTAGTGAAACCTGGAGGAATTGCATAAAACACAATGATGAACATTATGTACTATTTTCAAATTTATTCATTACATGTACATAGTTATGATTATTTCAAGTTAGGGTTGTTGACTAATCCAAAACTAGTCATGTGAGACTAAAGAAAAGTTTGATGAAAATGCTAGTCTCTTGTTGTTAAAGTTAAGGAAGGTTTGAAGGTATGTGATCATATACACTAGGTCTATTACAAAGTTACAAATCATATTTGGATGATGAAATTGATGAGGGATTTTGGTTGAGGTACATGTTGGGTACTGTTGGTAGCCCTACATAATTTTTGCCTTTTAAAGTGACAAATGACAATTCTTGTAGCTGCCAACACCTCATCCTATGAATATTTCTATTTGAAGGTGACTTGTTGGTTGTAAAAAAACGTTTTGATTGTTTCTATTTATTTTATTTTGCATTTTCATACTTCATTCACGAATGAAAGAATGAATGAAGAATTAAAACTTATAATCGTATTGCAATTGTATCTAAGGCTTGGTTTTTGGAAGGGTCATTGTGCTTTCGACTCTTTAAATGAATGTTGTTTTTCTTTGGAGCTTATCACATATCAATGAAACATTTATTTTGAGTTACTCTTAGACTGTAAGCCTATATTTTTAGAGACTTTATATACCACGTATCGATAGGAAAAAGGACCATAGGCTTGTTTCATTTAAAACTCTTGGTAAATCACACGTATTTGTCGATATGCTTTGGCTTGCAAAACACACCTTCTCCTAACTTGAGCAAATCGAATTCACCCTTTACATTTGATGAGAATTAATCACAACCCGATCGTACCTTGTACCTTGTTTTTAGTGGCATTTTGAATCGACAGGTCCCTCATTACAAGCTAGGGTCTCGATTTATGCTATGTGCTCAGGGCATTCTTTTCCCGAAACACCCATTTTTTCATGACTGAAACCCCCATTGCTTATATTATGGTTTCCCTGGTGTGTTCCTAGTTTTGTTTTCATCATTTTATCTCAGGCTTACCTCCTACCACTACCATCTGAACCCACAGGTAGTTCTATTCGTTCTTGTTACAGTCTGTTCAATCTTGTTTTTGCCTGCCAGAGACACATTTTTACGGGAGCGTTTCTGAGAAAACCGTGACGCGTTAGATCAAAATTTTGAAAACCCAGAACGAAAATGAGCCCTTTTACCTTCATCGTGGGTAGTTTCTCTAGAAACTGGATCATTGCAGAGATATATCTCGATATTTGGAGGTAAATTTCTCATATTTTTCGTCTCGGTTGAGATAAATGTTTTTTTATTTTTATTTTGCTACAACAATTCTTGTAGAGATTCCTGTGGTAGATAATATTATTCTAGAAATGCCTCATGTTCCTTCCATTGACAAGCTAGATCTCTTATGAAAAAAACCCTCACAAAAGGGCATTTCCCAAACAACCTTTGTGTGAGGAACAAGATGTTGACCCTAGAGTAATTAAATCTCTTGAGCCTGAGCAATATGTTTACCCTAATACCATTGCAAAGACCGTAAATAAGAATTTGCGCAAACTATTAAAGAACAATTCAAACATAGGGTTTAATAACAAAATATCTGGGATATTAATCTCAAGGAGCTTACGAAATAAATCGAAATCTCATGTGAGCTTGATCAAAGCGATTGAGGTCCATGAGAGCTCTGATTCCGAGATTGAAAAGTTCCTGGCAGAGGAGGACCCTAGTTAATATAAACTGGATCTCAATTAGACTTACGATTTTGTAGATAACCTACCACCATGCCTGAAACATAATGAATATTTTCCAGGGATCAAACTCAGTAAAAAACACACAGTGGACAGTGGTAGCGTTTTGACACACAGTCATGTGTTTCCTCAACCAACTGTTTCAGGTCCATGGTGTGAAGTGTGTTTGCATTGGATAGGAAAATATTACACATATGTCCCCATCCTTCAAGCGAAGATCAAGACCCTCACAACTTATATTGACTCATTAACAACTGAAAACCATGAACTCAAAACAAATGCACAATTTCAAGAAAATCGTTTGAAAAAAAACAAGTAACATCATAATAAAAAACGCTAAGTGTGTCAAAGTAGTGATCAACTCTGATATTTTATGATTCGAATTTAGTATTCAGTTGAAAGGTAAGATTTGTTTTTATCTAGGTTATGCTTTTATTTTTATTTTATAATTAATATGGATTGATTTATATTTCTGTTGGTTAAAATAAGACTAGCTACAGATTTTGTAGCCAGTCAATTCGCATGTAAAATTTTGGAAAATATTAGTTAAACAAATGTCTAATTTCTTCATTTCATTTTTCTTTCAGGATATCATGTATCTTGTGGTGATCTCAAAAGATGGAGTACTTTTGGACTTACTTAATTAGCCATTTCTTTTGGCTCATTTTATAAAACAAAAAAACAAAACTTTTATAATTTTGGGAGAGACAGTTTGATATTGAGTTGTTTTATGACCCTCTATTTTTGTAACTAGTAAATCATCTTGAGATTTGATCCTATCCTACAAGATAGTATGTTTAGTTTACAAGAGCTCTTTAAATACTACATATTTTTGTAATAAAGACATTTTTGCTGGGAGCAAGAGATGGACGGGTGACTCTAGGACTTAATGAAATAACATTTTACACATTTTGGCTTTAGCCTTCTATTTATAATGTTATCATTTGTGTTTTGTTATGTCCTGACACATGTATAGATATGATATATTTAGATTAAAGCATCTGTGATGTGAAAGATATTATATTATTAATACCATCTACAATTTGCTTCTCAAAATATAAATGTTGCGATTATGTTTTCAGTTAAAATGATAGGATCTATCTTTCGATTTTGATTGAAAAACAAAATGTATAGATTAATTTCAAATTTATCTTACAATAATTATGTATAATCATGAGATTACAGGTTTATGTTGGTGTCTCTGCTTCAATCATTAACACCCAAACTGCCAACACATTGTCCTGAATTTATTTAGAACAATCTTAAGGTTCATTGCAGGTTTCCCTCTTGGACATGGTAGTTGGATGTTCTCTAATCATGAAGATCCTTGGACACACATTACTAATTCACTAACAGGTTAGCTCCTTCACATTTTTTTTTCCTTTGTTTATCACTAAAATTCGGATGTATGTTTCAACTTTTGACTATCCATACATTTCTATTTCATAGTATTCTTTTTTATATTAGTTTAGATTTATAAAGGAAAAACCAAAAAAATGTTTTTATGTGCTTTCTTTATTTGCTTCCTCGAAGCAAATCATTTTCACATTGAGTTTTGTAAGTTTAGATTAAAACTTGTAGTTTGTATATCATGTACATAAGCAATGAATAAAATTTCCTTTTAAATATACCTACAATAGTTACATTATACGTATGTACATATATATACTGTGATTAGTGATTAGTTAGTTACTTCATTTCATTTATTTGTTTCTTTTAGGACTTTTAGATGGGCTAACAAATCCATTAAACCCGTTGGAATGAGTTATACCAAATAAATTGGGTTATTTAGACAACCCTGGACCAGACTCGTTCTTCCAGTTGACGGACGGTCATTTTTGTTCGTCAACAGGTACATGGTTGAGACAAGTAGTTGATGAGTTGGCACATACATGAGGTGTATAGTTGATGATGTTGGTATATCTTGATGAGTCATAGTTGATGAGTAGTTGATACATGATTGGTACATACTTGGTACATGGTTGGATGCACTTGTTTATGGTACATGTTGATTACAGGTTATTTGGTACAGGTTGGTGCATGGTTGATGCACTTGTTTATGGTACAGGTTGATTATAGGTTGAGGTACAGGTTGATGCATGGTTGATGCATGATTCAGGTTGTTTGGTACATGTTTATTGGTACAGGTTTACAATGGTATATCTCACAGTGATAGTGTGACAGTGGTTCCATCATTCTACTTCTACTTCAGGGTGGTTGGACGAGGCAAGGACAGGTGGTTGTAGCCACCTTTTGGTTGTAGCCAGAGATCATAGTGGGTTTTAGCCAAAGAATTGGGGAGTTGGAGCTTTCCTCAGGTTGTAGCCTGAGAAACTAGGGGGTTGGAGCCTCCTTCCAGTTGCAGCTGAAAAACAAAGGAAGTTGGTTCTTCCAATAAATGTAATTCTTCAAGACATATAAGAAAAAACATTCCATGGTTTTCTCTTGCTTTGGGTTTCCACGGAAAACACTGGTGTACTGTGTATGTGTATGATTGTTCATTTGTTCATTGTTTATTTACTCTGTAGTTATTGGATGATAATGCTACATTGGTATAACACTTGGATTATATGATTAAAAATGATTAGATTTCTATATTACTGAGTCACCCTCCCTCTCAGTAATCCAACAATTGGTATCAGAGCCGGTTCCTTTAGAAATCAATTTAACCACTGAAAGGTAGATCATGGAGAATAACAACTTGTATAAAAATGGAATACCACATTTTGATGGACATAAGTATGCATTTTGGAGCATAAGGATGAAGAAATATATATAGGAACAAGGATTTAAAATTTGACAATCAATTGTAGATGGATACACAATACCAACAGTTCTACCAACAAATGACAAAGCAGTGAAACTCAGTCAGAATAATTCCAAATACACAAATGCACTTCTGAATGGTCTTGGTGGAACGATATTCACCAAAGTTGCACATTGTAAATCCGCTAAAGATATTTGGGACAAACTTTGAAATATTTATGAAGGAGATTCAAAAGTCAAAGCAGCAAAGCTTCAAACTTACAAAGGTCAATTCGAACAACTAAAGATGAAGGAAGATGAGAATATTGCATCTTACTTCTTACGAGTCAATGAAACAGTAAATGCAATCATAGGATTGGGAGAAGAAATTCAAGATTCTGTAATTGTTCAAAAGGTACTAATATCTCTTCCTATGAGATTTGACCCTAAGATATCAACACTAAAAGAAAGAGCAGATCTAAACTCAATAAGAATGGACGAACTACATGGAATCTTCATAGCATATGAAATGAGAACTGAACAGGAAAATCCAGATGTAAAATAAGCAGCCTTCAAAGCATCCAAAAGATCGAAGAAAAAGGGAAAGCAACAAGAAAAAGAACATAGCAACAATAGTGATGTCTCATAAGATGATGATGAAGTGGCCAACTTTGTCAGAAGACTGAACAGGGGAACCGACGGTAGGTATAGAGGCAAGCTTCCTTTAATTTGTTTTAATTGTGATGGTATTGGTCATTTTAATAACAAACGTCCTCATAAGAAAAATATAAATGATGAAGGTGACTCAAAAAACAGACAAACATATAAAGGCAAAAGAACCACAAAGAAAATTTTCAAGAAAATCTTATGCACCAAAGAAGACATCTCATCATCAAATAAAGATGAAGTCAGTGACAGTGAGACAACAAGGGTTCTATTCATGGCAGTAGAAGAATTTGATAAAGAAGACTCCAAAGTAGAATATGAATATGCCAAAGAGGAAATTGAAGAGAAATAAGTTGATTACCGAGAGGAATTGATGAGTGCCATAGAATTTATCAGAAGAGAAAAGAGGAAAAACAAGAAGCTACAAGTGGAACTAGACAAGAAAGAAGACACTCGGGAATTAGAACAAATGATAACAAATTTGAAGGTTCAAATTGAAGAAGATAAAAGAATTGAAGAAGCACTCAAAGAAAAACTATAAGAAAGAGATAGGATCATTGAAAATTTGGAAGAAGAGATTATCACATTAAGAAATGATCTTCAAAAGAAAAATATGTAGAACAGTTCAAAAGTTTTGAATGACATTATCAATAGTCAAAGGCCTAATCATGGCAAGTTTGGACTTGGATGCAATCAGACAGAAAAGGGATCAAGCTCCAAAAAAGTAGAACAAGAAACATATCCAAAAATCTATGCAGAAACAATCAAAGGGGATAGGAAGGTCTACATAGAAAATTACAGGGACACTCCTCCACTGAGAAGATTCACATTTTAGAATCAACGACCAATAGAAAAAAATAGTTCTCAGGAAGAAGAAGGATTCATAAGAGCGCCTCCTTTCAAAAGATCTTCAACTCCCATATATCAAACTATATTTTTGGTTTATGTTATGCATGTAATAATTTTGGACATAAAGTTATGAATTGCAGAGCTAACAACATGAACATAAACAAATTTGAAAGTCATACATAAAAGGGCTATTCAAGAAGGCCTAGTGAAACATAGAGAAGAAGTTACAACATGTTTGATTCATTGAGCACTGAAGTGGAATGCTACAAGTGTAACCACTTTGGACACATGGCCAAAGATAGAAGAATGATAATCCCTCCTAGATAACCAAAACAAAACAACAACAATTACAGGCATGAACCTCATAAAAGGACATGGATAAGAAAGAAGAATCAATACAATAATGAAGAATGCAAACTCGCTCTACAAGCTAAGCAGAAGAAGCATGGTTGGTATGTTAAAAATGGTTGTTCAAAGCACATTACAGGTGATAGAGACATGTTTCTTACATTAAGAAAGGAAAGAGATGGACCAGTCTCCTTCGGAAATGATGATTCAACCAAAATCATTGGAAAAGGCATAGTTAGAATTGGGAACAAGAATACAAGGGAATAAAATGTTCTACTAGTAGAAGATATGAAACAAAATATTATAAGTGTGAGTCAAATGTGTGACCAAGGTCATAAAGTTACTTTCGATTCAAAAAAGTGAGAGACAAGAAAAGAAGGTTTAGGAAAATTGATTTCTACAACTGCGAGAATTTCAAGAAAAATATATGTGTTAAGTGAAATTGGAAATGAAAAGTGTTGTCTAGGAAATGAAGATGAAAGTTGACTATGGCATAGAAGAATGAGTCACATACATTTTGATAACATTTTCAAAGTCATCAAAAGAGAAGAAGTAATAGAAATGCCCCAGACCACGAAACCAACCAACACTTTATACAAGCATTGTCAACAAGGAAAGCAAACAAAGACTAGGTTCAAATCAAAGGAATATTCAAGGACAAGACTACTAGAAATTGCGCATAATGATCTAGTTGGACCAATTAAAATAAAGAGTTTACAAGGTGAGAAATAATTTATGTTATTATTTTATGATTATACAAGAATGAATGCAATTTGCTTTCTCAAGAATAAGTCAAAAGCTTTTGAAAACTTCAAAATCTACAAGGAAATGGTTGAAAATGAAATGGATTCAAAAATCAAATGCTTGAGATCTGATAATGGAGGAGAGTTCATTTCAAATGAATTTATGGACTACTGCAACAGTCATGGAATAAAAATGCAATTCTCCGTTGCTAGGACACCTCAGTAGAATGAAATTGTTGAAAGAAAGAACATGACAGTATAGGAAATGGACCGAACAATGCTAATGGATTCCAAATTGATAGATATTTTTTGGACACAGGTAGTGCAAACAACAATTCACATTCAAAACAAAGTAATTCTTAGAAACAACACTGAAAAAAATCCCTACGAGCTATGGAAAGGAAGACCAACAAATGTGAAGCACTTCAGAGTTTTTGGAAGAAAATGCTACATCAAAAGAGAATATGGAAAAATGAGAAAGTTTGATTCTCGTGTGGAAAAAAGAGTACTTGTTGGTTACTCAAGTATAGTAAAATCATACAAGCATTACAACCTGAGATTGAACAAAGTTGTGGAAAGCATCAACGTAATAATTGATGAAAAAGGTAGACAAGAATTAAAGGAAGAAGAAAATGAATCAATGAAACAACTTTATGAAGAAGAAATAGAAGATGAAAAATAAGGGGAAGATGAAGAGGATATGATAGAAGCAGAAGAGCAAGTTCAACAAGTGACTCCAAAGACACCTAACAGACAAGTACAGAAGAATCATCCTTCAAATTAGATTATCGAAAACAATGATGCAGGAGTTGAGACTAGAAGAAGAAGGTGTTCACCAGAACAAATGCACCTAGCACTCACATCTACTATTGAACCAACCTGTTTTGAAGAGGCCAACAAGGATGAATTTTGGAATAAGGCCATGGATGAAGAATTGGATCAAATAGATAAAAATGACACTTGGGAATTGGTTCCAAGACCAAAGGATAAGAGTGTGATCGACACAAAGTGGATTTACATTTATAAATTGAATGAATATGGACATGTTACAATGAGAAAAGCTAGATTGGTATGTAAAGGATATGCATAGGTTGAAGGAATCGACTTTGAAGAGACATTTGTCCCAGTTTCCAGAATGGAAGAAATCTGTTTGCTTTTAGCTTATGCATGCTCCAAAAATATTAAAGTGTATCAGATGGACGTAAAATCGGATTTTCTAAATGGGGAACTTGAAGAAGAAGTCTACATTGAACAACTAGAAGGATTTCAATTGTCAGAGAACCCATATTATGTGTGTAAACTAAAGAAGGCCTTTTATGGTCTAAAACAGGCTCATAGAGCATGGTACTCTAGCCTGGATACATATCTACAACATGAAGGGTTCAGAAAAAGAAGTGTAGACAACAAACTCTACATCAAGGTAAGTAAAGATAGTATTTTATTAATTGAAGTTTATGTTGATGATATTATTTTTGGTAGTGACGATGACACATTAAGCCAGAAATTTGCAAAGGATATGCAAAATGAATTTGAAATGTCATTACTTGGAGAACTATCCCTCTTTCTGGGACTTAAGATATGTCAAAGAAACCAAGGAATTTTTATTTCTCAAACCAAGTATATCTTAGAAATGCTAAAGAGATTTGGAATGGAATATTGCAAACCAGTTATCACTCCCATGCAAAACAGTTGCAAGTTAAGCAAAGATGATGATTCAAAGTCTACATATCAGAGGCAATACAGGTCAATGATTAGTAGCCTACTATATGTGACAAAATTTAGACCAGATGTAATGAAGGCAGTTGGATAGGTGGCACGATTTCAAGAAGCACCAAAGGAATCAATGTATTAGCAGTGAAATGGATTTTCAGATATCTCAAAGGAACATAAGAGTTTGGATTATGGTATCCAAAAGGAAAGGATCTATCACTTATTTCCTACACAGATGTAGATTGGGTAGGTTGTATTGATGACTGGTGAAGCACTAGTGGAGAAACATTCTACTTGGGTGAATGTTTAGTATCATGGCTAAGCAAGAAACAATCATTAGTATCTTTATATACATATGAGGCAGAGTATATTTCAACAACATGTTGTACACAAGTTCTTTGGATGAAACAAACTTTGATAGATATACAAGTTGAGTATGATGAGCCCATTCCAATCTATTGTGATAATACAAGCACCATCAATATCACTTTCTATTGGAACATGTTGCAGAAAATAACATCAGAGTTGAGTATGTGGGCACAAAATAACAAGTGGTAGACATATTTACAAAACCACTTCCATGAGAAGCCTTTGAGTATCTTCTCCAGAGAATCAGAGTTATTTATACTCTAAAATGAATTATTTTGAATGATTATCTTATATGTCTTAGATGTACACAAGGAAGCACCATAAAGAGGACATTTCAGTTAGGGGGAGCAACCCCAGATGGAAAAATACCTTTGCCATTGATGACAAAGGGGGAGAGATTTATCAAATGCAGAGGATAGAGGCATGGTTCCAGGGGGAGCATGAGTGATCTAAATTCAGTATTGCATGACATGATTTCAGTATTGCATCGGATTGTTTCCATCAATTCCAAAGGGGGATATTGTTGATTAAGGTTGGTTGTCATTGATGTCAACCCTTGAAGGAAGTTGGAGAACCCGGGTTTGGGTAATGGACCCAAGTTTGTTTGATGGGTAATGGTATGAATTTTGATATATTTGTAGGTAATACTATTCTATAGGGATAGTACATGTCATTCCATTTCCTGTTAATCCCTAAGATTAGCTCATTACCCCTTAATTGGGGCATATTATATTAGTTATGTTATTTTATTTATGTCGGATTTAGGCCATTAGTTGTAATTATACCTCCTAGTCTCTTATATATACCAATGAGACATTTTCATTTTGAATCATCTGGTACTTGAAAATTTAAGTGGGGTAAAAAGAGGTTGCCCCCTTGAAGAGGCTTATTATCTGAAATTATCTCTTTTTCAAGGCATTGAGTACTTTTTATGAGTTTTTTTTTATGCTATATTGATATTTGGTTCTTAACATATGGTATGAGAGATCAAGGTCTTGGGGTTTTGCTGCTACATTTGAGACACCTTGGAATTTTTGCTATAAATTTGTTTCTACAATGTTTCAAAAGGAATGGATTGGAGGATATTTAGTAGATGGAGCAAGGTACGTTGGGTTCAAAATTCATATCATGAGGCCTTATAATTTCGGAGATACAACCTGTACAAGATAGGGTTCTGGAATCATCCTGAAATGAGTCATTGTGGAATTGTTGGTATAAAATGTTTTTTGTACCTTTTCAGACCTTGAATTCCAGAGGATATTTACAAAAATCAGTAAGGTATCTGTGGTAAAACTTTCTGCTTCTGAGTCATCTTAAATTTGTAGATACACCTTGTGTAAGATAGGGTATCTGACTAGTCCTATTGACTAGTCTGAAGAAGGTGTTCCAGGGAAAACAATCATAACTTAATCTTAGAGTATCCAAATTGAGTGGGACTAGTTTCATTGGATTGTGGACAGTCTGTAGTATTTCTGGTGCAATTTTTAGAGTTTTATATAAATTATTTTGTGTGGGGCACTCTATACAAGTGAGATCTTCTAGAAAGGCCAAAAATCGGCAAGTTGTGGGGAAGTTACCGTAAATTTCACTTGACACATCCAATTTTGATCAGACCTGTGGAATTGCAGAGAAGAAATATCATAGAACTACATAAAAGAAATTTTCATACCCAGAAGGGACAAAACCTGGGAGATAGAACAGAACAAATATTATCTAGCAGAACCACCTCAAAATCAAGGTTCAAAAGTGATACTTGGACAACATGCCACCCAAAAAGGGAACTTCTACACCAAATAAGCCTCCAAAAAATCCTACTTGGACTCTTGATGAAGGTGAAGAAATGTGTAGGGACATAAATTATTTACAAAAGAAGATAGTAACAAAAGATGAACTACAAGAGATGATGGAGGGTTTAAAAGGGGAGATCATGGAAATATTGAAAATTTTCATAACAGAGAAGACACCTGAAAGTGAAAATGCATCCCATGAAATTCATGATGAGGACACAAGGAAGGTGAATCAAGAATGGAGAAAATCCAACTTTGGTTTGAAGAACAACCACGTTCCTAGGATTGATATGAGGAAGTTTGATGGCAAGGACCCAATCACATGGATACTTCAGATGGAGCAATTCTTTGATCTCCATAATGTGCCACATACACAAAAGGTATAAATTTCTTCTTTATATTTAGAACCTAATCAATTTGTATGGTATCGGTGGCTTTGTTCTTGCAAATCACTCGTCACTTAGACACTTTTTACGGAAGAAATGATAGCACACTATGAGGATACAAGGAGCAATACCTTCTTTAGCCAATTGATAAATATCAAGCAAAACAGTTCAGTTATCGAGCACATTGAGAACTTCCAAAGATTGAATATAAAGGTAACCGATATTCCAGATGAGCACTTGATTGATGTATTCATAGGAACTTTAAAGGATAGCATTCAACATGAGGTTCACCTTTGGGAACCCAAATCATTGGAGATTGCATTTAAGGTGGCAAGAAATGTTGAAAGTAAAAATATGGCTATGGCTACTAGAAGGATCAATCCTAACATCTATAGAGAGAACACTGCTCCTTCTTCTAAAACACTTCAACCTACAAGGTTGACACCTCAACAATTGGAGGAAAGAAAAGAAAAAGGTTTATGCTTTAATTTTGACAGCAAGTACAGTAAGGGACATAAGTGTGGTGAGAAGAAATTATTCTACATAGATTGTGAAGAGGAAGAAGA
>ML798879.1:197505-212015 GCA_009831015.1 Picea engelmannii
ATATTTATATATATTATCAGAAGCTTGATTGTGTATCCATGGTTGTACCTTCTTCTTCCTCTGATCTTCTTCCCTGCCCCTTTGACAATACTGATTCTTGGACCTCTTGATGAATCCTCTCTTCTCTTTTTAAGAAGAGATTTTCTTACTACCTGAGAAATTAGGGTTTTCTTCCTCTCTTGAAATTCCTGTACAATTTTCTTATTGAAACATTCCCTTTAATTAATGTCTCATTATGCCCTCATGAATGAATTCACATCATTAATAAAAGCACATTGAAAGTGGGTCCCTCTCCCCTTTTAATAAAAGATTTTAATTAAACTTTTATTTTTTAAAATTTAATTAATTCTCCACTAAAAGAGGACGAATGTAATTTAATTTTATGGAAGTGAAAAACAATTTTTTACCCATGTAAATCACTTTTGATATGCTCTTCATCGTCTTATTTTTCCACCATATTCTACGCTTAAATACCTTTCCAATGGTATAAAGTGTAGAAATTTCAATACAAATTATGTATTGCCTGGATTCTCTTGATCTAACAATTATATGCCACTGTTTAATACATAATCTCTTCTACAAATATTCTTGCGGAATTTAAAACTTGATCGCCAATTGCAATATCAAGAAGAAAGATCAATCACACATAATACATATGTTTTTACAGGGAAAACATAAAGCTAAAAACCCCACTATCATATATTATGTTTATATCATGGATCATGAAACAATCTAATAAAAAACTCTAATCCAAGAGCTCTCAGTACAATATACAATCGTCTCACATTGTCATACAAAAATTGGCAAATGCATGTGCCAATTTACTGCCTCCTTTGCACAATCCCGGCTGATGAAATCCCTGCAATGAATTCAATTCTCTTTGCCTAGGCTGTGCATTCCTCATGGGAACATCCAATGTGTGTGTAGTTGCATAAGTGCACTCACTAATGTCACAACTGATAGTCAAACTGTCCCTTTCACCTGTTATATCAACTGGGTGTCCACTGGATCTGACATGCATGTAGTTAACAGTGGTAAACCTTCAGTTGCATGTGATATCACTGATTGTGAATTAATTAATAATTAATTTACTGATCTCTCACTAGTGTAAGTTCAGTTACAACTAGTACAACTGAACTTAAATCACTTAACTGAGTTAAACTACTTCACAACTCACATAACTACACATCCAACTTTGTTACAACTTCGAATCACTCAGTTACAACTAATTCGACTTGGATGTCCCACCAGTCAACCTTTGAACTTGAATTTCCTATAGCTAACTGATTTTCCATTTCAGTTAACCATTTTCAAGTAATTATGAGATAATAGATTAATATTTATTGTCCAATTTATTTAAGGGAAAAATAAATTAGAAACACATTTCTTGTTGACTTTTCAACACTCCCTCTCAACAAGAAAGGGATTATCCTTCACCTCGATCCTGTCTCTATGGTATTCAAATTTTCTAATGGTGAGCACCTTCGTCAGAATGTCTGCATCCTGATCTTCCATAGGAATGTACTAAAGCAGCATGATCTTCTGCTGCACACAATCTTTGAGATGATGATACCAGATATCTATATGCTTATATCTATTATGAAACACAAGATTAATCGAGAGTTTAATGAAACTTTGATTATCACAATGAATCACTGTCAGATCTAAATGAGAACCAAACAAACCAACCAAGATCTTTCTCATCCATATAGCCTCACATGCATCTTGACTTGCTGCCATGTATTCCACTTCCACTGAACTGAGTGCCACATATCTCTGCTTCCTCCTGTACAAAGAAACATATGTAGATCCAATACTAAATATCCCCCCTGATGTGCTCTTTCTATCAGTTGGGTTGCCCACCCAATATGCATCTGTGAAGCCATGCAACTTCACCTCATTCATATGTCTGTACCATAATCCATACTCAGATGTGCCCCTCAGGTATCTCAGAACATTCTTTCCCACCTTCCAAAAGAGCTTGGTAGGCTTAACCATCGCTTGACTCAACTGGTTAACCACATAGAAAATGTTTGGTCTCGTGTTCACTAGATACATTAGCAAACCCACTAACTGTTGATAGACAGTAGCATCCACTACCTCTCCAGAAGTAGCATCCTCTTTCCTCTAGTTTCCTAGAAGAGGAGTATCCATGGGTTTGTAGCCCTCCATGTAAAACTTACTTAGTATCTCCCTTGCATACTTGCCTTGAGACACAAAAAGTTTACCATCTCGTTGCCATATTTCCAATCTAAGGAAATAATGAAGGAGGCCCAAATCCTTCATCTTGAACTCCTTTGCAAGGTCCTCCTTACAAGAGTGTATCAGCTTCTCATCACCAGTCAGTATTAAATCATCAACATAAAGAACAATGATTAAAATCTTACCCTCCACCACTGATTTATCAACTGGTCTTGGAACAATTTCCCAAACACTGTTTTTGACAATGGAGTCATACTCCTCCACCATTGCATCTACCCATGTGGGCTCCTACACTGCTTCTTGAAAGGAATATGCCTTAGTCACAACAAATTTTCTCATGAGATCCATGTATCTAGTAAATTGATCAAGAGACTATCTTTTTCTACACTGTGAAGTATGGGCTCCTTCATTATGTGCAACATCTAGTCTCAATCTATCATCTTCCATGGTGTGCTTTCTGCCATTTTTGATGGATGGATCTACATGAGTGGCTTCCTCCACTCCATGAACCTCCTCATGTGGCCGATCCAAATGTTGAGACTCATCTTTGGGAACCAACAGTTCCTCCTCTGCATGCAAGTATAGCTCCCTCTCAAGTGACAATCGCATGGCTTTCCCCTCATTGAATTTTATATCCTGTCGCATAACAGTCATCTTACTGTTAGGAAAATACACAATATAATTATAGGGTTTTTCTGTGTACCTAAAAAATATCCCAACTTCAGTAGTTGGTTCCATATTTTTCCTGGCATCCTTGGTCACATGCACATAAACAGATGAGCCAAAAATCTTAAAATGAGAAATACCAAGTTTCTTACTAGTTGATGCAGGGGCATCTCTCACGACAAGCGAGCCAGCGCAGAAGTAAAGGACAGCTAGACAAGACCGGCACAAATTTTGAAATTTTCTCAAAGATAATGCGCCAACCTTAAATGTGATAGTAAAGAGAGGCGTACTTTTATATTGTAATTAGACCTTGAGCGTCTCGCTCTCATCTAAAGTAGATAGAGGCATTTATGTTGAGATGAAATAGGTAGATACAATTTAATATTAGATTGGACAGTTTTAGAAAGAAAGAGGGAAACGAGATATAGACACCCTCATTGTGTATTGTAGCATAAGCATGACTGCAGAGGAAGAAGAGAAGCAAAGAGCTGTGTAGCAGACTCCATGTACATAAGTTTTGAATTTATATAAAGAAAGTTGTGATTCAGACTCATGGTGTTTACTTATTCTCTGTGTATTGATGTTATGCTCATGAATGGTTTATTATTTCTGTCATGCAATTTCTTTTATGCTATGTATGAGTGATTTCTTGCTGAGTGTTTGAAATCTGAGAGAGGAAGAGTAAGAGGAATGAGTTTCAATTGTTTCTCTATCTAAGCAAGAGATTCCTGTAAGGAGTGCAGTTGAAGTCATCTGCAAGGAGTATGTTGACAAAGGGCTCAGGTAGTTTAACTCTTGTTCTCGTTCACCCAGAGTGCATTTGGGCATAGGAGCCGTGCAAGAGTGCGCAGGCCGAGTGAGGTCTCAGGGTTGTGAACCTGAGAAAAATATCGAAAGACTGTTGTTGCAGGTGTGCGTAGAGTCGAGGTTCTAAAATATTTGAAAGTATCTGAAGGTTGCCACAAGGAGTGCGTGCAAGGACCCTCTTTGAAGCTCGAAGTCGTGAGAAAGCTCAGGAGGGATAAATCCTTCAAAGCTATTGGAGGTATCATAAGGGATTGGAGCATATTGAGTGAATCAAGGCGACGAAGTTTTGTGTCATAGGTGATTAAGTTTGGGAAGAAGTCCTTGGTTCACTTAATGAACGTATCGAGGAGGAGGAGAAGATAGGCAGTCAGGATCTTGTGGAGAGGATTTGTGAAATCCCACCAGCTGTCTGATTTGGTAAATAAGTGGGGAGGTTACGACTGCATTCGGAGCTCAAGCTCTAGGGATCGTGATACGTTGGATCATCAACCAGTTTCCCGTCAACCATCCGTTTGACAGGAGTTGCGTAGGTTTTAAATCTTCATGAGCCGAGGGGAAACCTTGGGAAGCATCGGGATATTGAGGCATCGAAGTTCGGGAAATCGAGGATCCTGTGGACCAGAGATCGACAAATCCATCGTGGAAATCCCAACGAGCTCAGAGCCATCCATCTGTTGGGATAGGTGGCATGAACCAGGAGTCATCGGTATATCGGGGGTTCAAAGGTCAAGAGATCGAGACCTTTTGAGTTTCAAAACAGCAAGGGGATCATAGCGTGGATCTCAAGAAGGGCACATGTTGTGTGATCACTCAACTGGGGATTCGATCATCGGGGCTCATATATGTGTATGTTTTGACTTTGTGCATGGCGAAGTCCAAGGTTTGATCTGAACCGTCCATCATTTGGGATGTGTGTCGAAAGACCTGACGAAGTTGGGGTTTGGTGTATCGGAGGTCTTGAGGACAGGACACTCTTGCAATTTGGAATCGCGAAACGTGATATCCCGATAGGCCAAAGGAATAGTGTGGGGCAACAGGTATCGGTAGGTGGACAGGTGGCACATCCTTTCGAAAATTTGGGGAAGGAGAAGGCTTGAAATATAGGCATTAATATTCGTGATCTCGCAAACTCCGAAATGTCGACGGAGTAAAGGGACTGTTGAAAGGTCAACTCGCGAGCGCATCAGAGGTTAGGTGTATCGGGACTCAGGAGTCAGAGAACTGAGTTGCTCGACATCGCAAGTGCCAAAACCATGATAGGAGAAGTCCCGACAGGAGAAGGGAATGGTCAGTGTTGACTTATATCAGGTATCGGGGATTCGTAGAACCAACGCTCGACCATTGACCACGCGATTCCACGAAGTCTGATCTCCTAATAAGAAAAAAGGGAGATCCCGAGAGAGAATTCTGTGGGTGTAGATATCATGATAGGGAATAGAAGAGATAATAAGAGTTCTTCGGGCTGCAGGGAAAGAAAGGTCCTGTGAGTGGACGTGCTTGCGAGCACGCCTGGACCAAGTGGTATCAGAGCTTAGAAAATCTTCTTTTCTTTTTGTAGCGGGGAAAAGGAAAATTCAACATGCCATTGAGGAGAAGAGATAGACAATCACCCGATCTAGAGGAGGAAAGGGAAATGCCTAGAGGAAGGGGTAGAGAAGTACAGAATCCAGAAGTAGAAAGAGATCTACATAACATACGCGCTAGACTTGTGGACATGGAGATAAGACAAAGGTGCACAGTTGATGTAGGAGATATCAGTGAGTCCGAAAATGAAGATGATGTTGGACATGGAGAAGAAGAAATCCCAACAGAAGATGTAGCAAATGAGCTCTTACTTAAAGCTGTTGCAAGAATGGGTGCAAAGGCAAATATGGACATTCCAGTTTATGAGGGAAATTTGGATGTAGAAGAGCTTCTAGAATGGATTAGAGATCTAGAAACCTATTTTGACTATGAAGATATCGAAGAGGACAGGAAAGTCAGGCATGCCATCATGAGATTAAAAGGACATGCAGCCTTGTGGTGGGATGAACTACAAGTGGATAGGCATTGCCAAGGCAAGCAGAAAATTAAGAGCTGGGATAGGATGATTGCAAAGATGAAGGCAAAATTCATTCCCAGGGACTATCAAATTTCTTTGTTTAGGAGGATGCAAAACCTGAGACAGAAGCTGATGTCAGTAAAGGAATATACTGAAGAGTTTTACAGGTTGAATATCAGGGTAGGTCATCGTGAAAGCAATGATGAAAAAGTGGCCAGGTATATGAATGGCCTGAGATATGAGATTCAGGATGAAATGAGTATGGTGACCATCTGAACGGTGGAATATGCTTATCAGATGGCTCTGAAAACTAAAGAGAAGCTGAGCCGAAAGAAGAGTCAGAGGGGTAGAGGCAGAAGTTATATCAGAGGCAAATCAGTTGCCCAGGAAAGAACCCAGAAGCCCAGGGATGACTGGAAGAAACCTCAGACACGAACAGAGAGAGGTGGAAGCTCACAACAAGGGCGATATGCTAAACAGAGAGGACATCATAATGAGCAGAGAGGAGATTATGCTGACAACAACACTTTTCCTCATACTAGAGGTAGAGGAAGGGGAAGAGGTGGAGTAATAACATGATTCACATGTGGAAAGAATGGGCACAAGTCATTCAAGTGTCTAGAGAAAAAGAAAGAAACTGGAGAAACTCACATCGCCAAGGCACAAAGGTTAGATGTGGAGGTAGAAGACGCCGAAGGTGGAAGATCGCTGGTGATGCAAAAAGTCCTTTTGACACCAGAGAAAGAGGTGGAAATTTCAGTCCAAAGGACCAGACTTTTCAGGACTGCTTGCAAGACCAAGGATTGGGCATGAAAGGTCATTGTGGACAGTGGTAGCATGGACAATCTCGTTTCAACCGAGATGGTAGAAAAGCTGGAGCTGGAGACGACTGATCATCCAAGTCCATATAAAGTTTCGTGGCTACAAAAAGGACATCAGGTAAATGTCACCAAACAGTGCTTAGTTGAATTTAATATAGGAGGATATAATGATAAGATATTATGTGATGTCATTCCTATGGATGTTTGTCATCTATTGTTGGCTACACCATGGAAATATGACAGAAATGTGATTCATGATAGGCGAATGAACACATACACCCTGGAGAAGAATGGGAGGACACACATGTTGCTTCCAATCAAAGATAGGGACATGAAGTCGAAAGTAAGCAACACAATACTTCTCATGAGTGTGAAGGAACTCCTTACCGAGGTTAAGAAGAAGGAGGATCCACAGTTCGTTGTGGTCAGAAAATCGAAGATTGTTCTGACTAGCACAAGAGTGGATGATTTACTAGAGGAGGTTCAGGAACTGGTGGAAGAGTTCGCTGAAATTGTAGTGGATGAATTATCTCATTCGTTGCCACCAATCAGGAGTGTGAGTCATCGCATTGATCTCATACCAGGAGCCAGTTTGCCGAACAAAGCCACGTACAGATTGACGCCGTAGGAGAATGAAGAGGTTAAAAGGAAAGTCCAGGATTTGTTGGACAAAGGTTTGGTTAGAGAAATATTGAGTCCATGTGATGTTCCGACAGTACTCAGTCCAAAGAAAGACGGAGGCTGGAGGATGTGTACTAACTTGAGGGCGATAAACAAGATAACCATCAGGTACAGATTTCCATTGCCAAGGATGGATGATCTAATGGATTGTTTAAGTGGAGCAATTTTTTTTTCGAAAATTGACTTGAAGAGTTGATATCACCAGATTCACATGAGAGAAGGTGATGAATGGAAAACAACATTCAAAACAAACGAAGGGTTGTATGAATGGCTTGTTATGCTGTTTGGTTTAACAAATGTGCCAAGTACCTTCATGAGGTTGATGAACGAAGTCCTGAAGGAGTTCATCGGGAAATTAGTCATTGTGTATTTGGATGACATACTGGTTTTCAGTAAAACATCAGCAGAGCATCTGAAGCATTTGGCTATAGTGATGCAGAGATTATAGCAAGAGAAGCTGTTGATAAACATGAAAAAATCCTCATTCATGAAGACAGAGCTTATTTATTTGGGATTTATTATTTCAGCAAATGAGTTGATGATGGATCCAGATAAAGTGGAGGTGACCAAGAATTGGCCATCGCCGAAGAATATCTTTGAGGTGAGAAGTTTTCATGGATTGGCTAGTTTTTACTGGAAGTTCATCAGGAATTTTAGTGGAATTAGTGTAGGAATGATGGATACAGTGAAGAAAAGACACAAGTCTTTTCACTGGAATGAAGAGGGTGAAAAGAGTTTCAATTTGTTGAAGAGGAAGATCATGGAACAACCTGTTCTGGTGTTACCGGATTTTTGAAAAACATTTCAAGTAAAATGCGATGCAAGTGGGTTTGCAATCGAGGCGGTCTTGAGTCAGGAAGACAGGCCGATAGCGTATTTTAGCGAGAAGCTGAATGAAGCAAAGGTGAAGTATTCCACATATGATAAGGAGTTTTATGCCATCATACAAGCATTGAAAAAGTGGAGGCATTATTTGATTCCGAAAGAATATATTCTATATAGTGACAATCATGCACTACAGTTTGTGACTCAACAGGAGAAGTTGAATCAGAAACATGTCAAATGGGTAGAATACATGCAAAATTTCACTTTTGTAATTAAACATATTTCTGGTACTGCTAAGAAAGTTGTTGATGCTTTGAGTAGGAAGTGTTTGTTGTTGCAGGAGTTCAAAGTCAAAACATTAGGTTTTGATGATCTCAGGGATAAGTACAGAGATGATCTAGATTTTTAGGAGGCATATGAAGCAACTAAGAATCTAGTTCTTAGAGACAGAAGCATGTGGATAGAATACATGATCCAGGAAGGATTGTTGTTCAGAGGCAATCAATTGTGTATTCCAAAATTCTCCATGAGGGAGAACTTGTTAAAGGAGAAACACAGTGGAGGATTGGTTGGACACTTCGGTCATGACAAAACATTTGCAAAGCTGAGCGAATCATACTTTTGGCCGGGGATGCGATCGGAGGTCAAGAGATTTGTAGACAGGTGTAGAATTTGTCAGCATTTGAAGTGTAAGAGGAAGAATGTAGGTTTTTATCAACCATTTCCCATACCAGAGAAGCCATGGGATGCGATTAGCATGGATTTCATATTTGGGTTGCCAAGGATGCAAAGAGGATTTGATTCAATCTTTGTAGTGGTGGATATATTTTCTAAGATGGCACACTTTATCCCATGTCAGAAAACTAGTGACGCGACTCACATCGCGAACTTGTTTTTCAAAGAAGTCATTCGACTTCACGGCTTGCCAAGGAGTATAGTTCTGGATAGAGATATGAAATTCATAGGGAATTTCTGGAGGACCTTATGGAAGAAGCTGGGAACTAACTTGTTATTTAGTTCAACTTATCATCCTCAGACGGATGGATAGACAAAAGTGGTAAACAAAAGTCTGGGAGATTTGCTGAGAAGCTTGGTGACAGAGCACCACAGCAGTTGGGACAATATATTGCCATAGGCAAAGTTTGCGTATAACGACTCAGTCAACAGGAGCACAGGACAGAGTCCATTTCAGATTGTTTATGGCATACAACTGAGGGGAATTTTTGAATTGAGGGATTCAGAACAGATTGCAACTAGGAGCGCTAGTGCAGAAGAATTCGCAGAGGAAATGAAGGAACTTCACAGCCAGGTGAAGGAGCGGTTGCAGAATTCAAGCCAGGAGTATAATCGTAGAGCCGATCAACATAGAAGACAACTTCAATTCGAGGTTGGTGATCTGGTTCTGGCACATCTGAGAAAGGAAAGGTTCCCAAGAGGAATGTATAATAAATTGAAGATGAAGAAGATCGAACCATGTAGGGTCTTGAAGAAAATTGGAGAAAATGCTTATCAGATTGAATTACTGGATGGGATCACAATTTCTCTGATATTCAATGTCTCAGATTTGTACCCATACAAAGATGAGGAAGCAGGAACAAGTGATGAACAGTTAGAGTTTCAGTGGAAAAATCAGAGGCCAGTTGCAGAGATGCCACAAATGGAAATCATACTAGACAAAAGACTTGGCAAGAAGACTAGAAGGAAAGAATACTTTGAATATTTGGTCAAGTGGAAAGGCCATCCAGTTGAAGATGCCAGATGGGAGACTAAAGCAGAGATACAAAAGCATGGACATACCGTGCAAGAGCTCATGGATAGGAGCCCATGAAAGTTTTCAAGTGAGGGAGTATGATGCAGGATCATCTCTCATGACAAGCAAGCCAGTGCGGAAGTGAAGGACAGTTGGACAAGCCCAACATAAATTTTGAAGTTGTCTCGAAGATAATGTGCCAACCTTAAATGTGATAGTAAAGAGAGGCGTACTTTTGTATTGTAATCAGACCTTGAGCGTCCCGCTCTCATCTGAAGTAGATAGAGGCGTTTATGTTGAGATGAAATAGGTAGATAGAATTTAATATTAGATTGGACAGTTTTAGAAAGAAAGAGGGAAACTAGATATAGACACCCTCATTGTGTATTGTAGCATAAGCATGACTGCAGAGGAAGAAGAGAAGCAAAGAGCTGTGTAGCAGACTCCATGTACAGAAGTTCTGAATTTATATAAAGAAAGTTGTGATTCAGACTCATGGTGTTTACTTATTCTCTGTGTATTGATGTTATGCTCATGAATGGTTTATTCTTTTTGTCATGCAATTGCTTTTATGCTATGTATGAATGATTTCTTGCTGAGTGTTTGAAATCTGAGAGAGGAAGAGTAAGAGGAATGAGTTTCAATTGTTTCTCTATCTGAGCAAGAGATTCATGCAAGGAGTGCAGTTGAAGTCATCCGAAAGGAGTGCGTTGATGAAGGGCTCAGGTAGTTTAACTCTTGTTCTCGTTCACCCAGAGTGAATTTGGGCACAGGAGCCGTGCAAGGAGTGCGCAGGCCGAGTGAGGTCTCAGGGTTGTGAACCTGAGAAAAATATTGAAAGACTGCTGCTGCAGGTGTGCGCAGAGTCGAGGTTCTCAGATATTTGAAAGTATCTGAAGGTTGCTGCAAGGAGTGTGTGCAAGGACCCTCTTTGAAGCTCGAAGTTGTGAGAAAGCTCAGGAGGGATAAATCCTTCGAAGCTATTGGAGGTAGCATAAGGGATTGGAGTGTATCGAGTGACTCAAGGCGACAGAGTTTTGTGTCACAGGTGATTAAGTCTGGGAAGAAGTCCTTGGTTCACTTCGTGAATGTATCGAGGAGGAGGAGAAGATAGACGTTCAGGATCTTGTGGAGAGGATTTGCGAAATCCCACTAGCCGTCTGATCTGGTAAAGAAGTGGGGAGGTTACGACTGCATTCAAAGCTCAAGCTCTAGGGATCATGAGCCATTGGATCATCAACTAGTTACCCGTCAACCATCTGTTTGACAGGATTTGCGCAGGGTTTAAATATTCGTGAGCCGAGGGGAAACCCCGGGAAGCATCGGGATATTGAGGCATCGGAGTTCGGGAAATCGGGGATCCTGTGGACGAGAGATAGACAAATCCATCATGGAAATCCCGACGAGCTCAGAGTCGTCCATCTGTTGGGATAGTTGGCAGGAACCAGGAGTCATCGGTATATCGAGGTTTCAGAAATCAAGAGATCGAGACCTTTTGAGTTCCGAAATAGCGAGGGGATCATAGCGTGGATCTCAAAAAGGGCACGTGTTATGTGATCACTCAACTGGGGATTCGACCATCAGGGCTCATATATGTGTATAGTTTGACTTTGTTCTTAGTGAAGTCCAAGGTTTGATCTGAACTACCCATCATTTGGGACGCGTGTCGAAAGAACTGAAGAAGTCGGGGTTCGGTGTATGGGAGGTCTTGAGTACAGGACACTCTTGCAATTTGGAATCACGAAACACGATATCCCGATAGGCCAAAGGAACAATGTGGGGCCACAGGTATCGGTAGGTGGACAGGTGGCACATCCTTTCGGAAATTTGGGGAAGGAGAAGGCTTGAAATATAGGCATTAGGATTCACGATCTCGCAAACTCCAAAATGTCGACGGAGTAAAGGGACTATTGAAAGGTCAACTTGCGAGTGCATTGGAGGTTCGGCGTATCTAGACTCGGTAGTCAGAAAACCAAGTTGCTTGACATCGCGAGTCCCAAAACCGTGATAGGAGAAGTCCCAATAGGAGAAGGGAAGGGTCAGCATTGACTTATATCAGGTATCGGGGATTCGTAGAACCAATGCTTGACCATTGACCTCGTGCTTCCACGAAGTCCAATCTCCCGATAAGCAAAAAGGGAGATCCCGAGAGAGAATTTTGTGGGTGTAGATATCCCGATAGGGAATAGAAGAGCTAATAAGAGTTCTTCGGGCCACAGGGAAAGAAAGGTCCTGTGAGTGGACGTGCTTGCGAGCACGCCTGCACCACTAGTGAAATCTTCTTTAGGTGTACTCATGCCAAGTACTCTATGAGAACAATGGTTTTGCACATAAACCACAATATTGCATGCTTATGCCCACAAATGCATTGGTAGGCTCTTATCATGCAACATCGCTCGTGCTGCACCCACGATCGTTCCGTTCTTCCTCTCCACGACCCCATTTTGTTGTGGGTTATGAGGCACTATGAGTTATCTTCAAATTCCTTCTTTGCTGCAGAAGTCTTTGAATTCGTTAGAGATTTATTCTCCACCATTATCACTCCTCAGAGATTTCACTTGCTTCCTTGAATATTTCTCCACCAATGCTTTAAACTCACAAAACTTTGAGAATGTTTGATCCTTATTCTGCATGAATAAGATCCAACATTTACAAGAAAAGTCATCAATAAAAATAACATAATACTTATGTTTTGTTTTTGAAGCAACCAAGAATGGTCCACACACGTCTATGTGAACTCTCTCCAGGATCACCGAAGCACGGTTCTCCTTTTCATGAAAGGTGGAATTTACATACTTCCCCATGGTGCAACCCTTGCACTGATCTAACTGAGAAAGTGTTCCCATTGGAATTCCAGTAGATATTTGTTGCATGATTTTCAAGGCTCCATGATGAAGATGGCTCAATCGCCTGTGCCATAATTCACCCTCATCTCGGCTCACCACTTTTTCTGCCTTGCCCATCATGGTAGTGCAACCATCTACCTCCAGCTTGTAGATATTCTTAACTCGAACCCTATCCTCTTGACTTGACCCATTGTTTTATGTCGCAGGAAAGATTTTCCATCGCTAAAAACAATGTCATAACCTCTATCCTCCAACATTGTGAATGAGACCAGGTTTTTCTTCAGACCTGGTACATGCATACCATATTTCAATTGAAATGGTTTACCTGACTCCCTATGAAAGGTAATGGTACCAATGCCATTCACACTGTATCGTCCATCGTCGCCCATATCTATATTCATTTTGAGATCTTTCTCCTCCAACTCACTAAAAAGATCCTTATCTCCCATCATGTGGAAGGAAGCACCACTATCCAAATACCACACCGATCCCAATGCACTTGAAGCCATGCATGCGATCAAAGAGAATTCAAGTCCAAATTGCGAGGCAATGGCCTCACCAATTGCAGCTCCAACAACCTTCTTGTTCTTCTTCTTCTGCGAACAGTTAGTAGCGAGATGCCCATGTTTGTGACAATGAAAACACTTCACTTTGGACAAATGCAACGTCTTGACTTTAGACTCAGATTTTGAATGGAATTTCTTCCCCTTCCCTTTCCTTGCCTTGGAATCCAAAGAAAAATCCTCTTCATCATCATGTCTTGATGAAGAGCCATCTCTAGTGTTCTGCTTGAACTCCTCCTGCACTAGATTCAACCATAGTCATTCCAAAATTGGAAAATTTTCCCTTCCATTGACAGCGTCTTGATAATTGTGACAACTCTTGGGAAGTCCTAGGAGCTCCAAGCTCACCAAATAATCATCAATGACTGTTGTTTCCACACTCCCTAGCTCATTCTGACATTAGACAAACTTCATGAGATATTTTGGAATGGAGTCGCCCTTCTCCATATTGATCTTCCTGATTTCATCTTTGAGTGCCAATTTCCTATGGTCACTACTGTTTTGGAGTAGATCTGTCAAAGTGTTAAGCCCTAATATTGGCTCATTACCACTTAATTGGGGCATATTAGATTAGTAATGTTATTTTATTTATGTCAGTTTTAGGCCATTAGTTGTAATTTGGATTAGTAATGTTATTTTATTTATGTCGGCTTTAGGCCATTAAACCTCCTAGTCTCCTATATATACCAAGGAGACATTTTCATTTTGAATCATCTTGTACTTGAAAATTTAAGTGGGGTAAAAGGAGGTTGCCCCCTCGAAGAGGCTTATTATCTGAAATTATCTCTTTTTCAAGGCGTTGAGTACTTTTCCTGAGATTTTTCTATGCTATATTGAAGTTTGGTTCTTAACATATGGTATCAGAGCTCAAGGTCTTGGGGTTTCGCTGCTACATCTGAGACACCGTGGCATTTTCGCTATAACTTTTTTTCTACAACGTTTCAGAAGGAACCGCTTAAAGAGTTTTTAGTAGACAGATCAAGGTACGTTGGGTTAACAATTCAGCTCCTGAGGCCTTATACTTTCGGAGATACAGCCTGTACAAGATAGGGTTCTGGAATCATCCTGAAATGAGTCATTGCGGAATTTTCTCTATAAAATGTTTTCTGTAACGTTTCAGACCCTGCACTTCAAAGACCATTTACAGAAATTAGTATTACAGCTGTGGTAAAAATTTCAGATTCTGGGTCATCATATATTTGTATATACACCTTGTGTAAGACAGGGTATCTGACTAGTCCTATTGACTAGTCTCAAGAAGGTGTTCCAAGTAAAACAATCATAACTTCTTGCTAGAGTATCCAAATT
>ML798879.1:224907-250423 GCA_009831015.1 Picea engelmannii
AAATATTTTGTGCGGGGCACTCTCTACAAGGTCGCTCTCTAGAATAAGCCAGAATTCAACAAGGTATGCCATTTTTGCTATAACTCCTTTTCTGAGAGGTTCCAAGTAGTACCACTTGGAGGAATTGCATAAAACACACTGAATAACATTTTCTATCAGTTTCAGATCTTTATACATTACAGGTTCAAAGTTATGATTACTTCAAGTTAGGTTTGTTGACTAATCCAAAACTAGGCATGTGAGACTAAAGAAAAGTTTGATGAAAATGCTAGTTTCTTGTTGTTAAAGTTAATGAAGGTTTGTAGAAATGTGATCAGAAACACCAGGTCTATTACAGAGCTACAAATCGGATTTTTATGATGAAATTGATGAGGGCTTTTGGTTGAGGTACATGTTGAGTACATGGTTGAGACAGTAGTTGATGAGTTGGCACATACATGAAGTGTATAGTTGATAATGTTGGTACATATTGAAAAGTCATAGTTGATGAGTAGTTGACACATGATTGGTACATACTTGGTACATGGTTTATGCACTTGTTTATGGTACAGGTTAATTACAGGTTGGTGCATGGTTGATGCACTTGTTTATGGTACAGGTTGATTACAGGTTAGTGCATGGTTGATGCACTTGTTTATGGTACAGGTTGATTACAGGTTGATGCATGGTTGATGCATGGTTCAGATTTATTGGTACAAGATTACAACGGTATATCTCTCAATGATAGTGTGAAAATGGTTCCATCATTCTACTTCTACTTCAGGGTGGGAGTATGGGGCAAGGACAGGTGGTTGTAGCCACCTTCCGGTTGTAGCCAGAGAATATTGGGGGTTGTAGCCTCCTTCTGGTTGTAGCCATATATTTGGGGAGTTGGAGCTTCCCTCAGGTTGTAGCCTGAGCCACTAGGGGGTTGGAGCCTCCTTCCAGTTGCAGCTAGAAAACAAAGGAAGTTGGTGCTTCCAATGAATGTAATTCTTCAAGACATATAAGAAAAAGAATTCTGTGGTTTTCTCCCGATTTAGGTTTCCATGTAAAACACTAGTGTACTTTGCATTTGTGTGATTGTTTATTTATTACTGCTTATTATTGGATAATAATTCTACATTGATATAACATTTGAAGAAAAAGGATTATAATTACATTATTACTGATTCACCCCCCCTCTCAGTAATCCAACATGTTCCACATGGTTCAGCATATATTAGTTTCACTTGTGGGTTTTTCTAGGGTCCTCATATTTCTTGAAGCTTAGCCAGAAGCATATGGAATTCTTCTATGACATACTCGAAAGAGTTACAATAATTGCAAGTTGTGCAAGGATTCTGACAATCGCTTGCAAAGTGTCCTAGCTACACGTAGTTATAACAGATTATTTGTCCTTGGACTCGACGCATACCTCCTCCTCCTCCTCATCCTCTGTATCCACCACGAGGATTGAAGTTTCCTCTCCCTAGAGAGTTTTACTGTGGAGTGTTTCCTTCTTGCTGTACTTCACCTTGAATCTTGTATATGTCCCTCGACCTCTCATGCATGAGATTGTAAGCTCTACAATCTCGATCATCATGCCCCACTGATTTACAGAATGTGAAATACAAGTTTGTGGGTGTCTGAACATGCTTTTTCATGTAATATCACTCACCTAGGCGATGCCTATTTCTGCATACATCGCATTGGGGCAGGTTAACTTGCCTCAAGGGGCTCGATGCTCCTGAGGCCAAATACTCATGAAATAGGGGAAAGTGTTCCTTATCATGACCTTCAGATATGCATCTTACACACCAACCATATTCTCTTTTGTCCTTCCCCTTGTCCTTCTTCATATCCTCGACCTGTAGAGACAAACTAGTCAACTGGCTCAAGATCTGGTTCATGCCTGAGCTAGATTCTCCCATAGGTGTTGATTCAAGCATCATGGTGATCTCCAAAGCTTATTCCTATGATGAAATATTCCATTGCATCAAAGAGACTCTGATGTGTGGTAACAACGCTACTATGAACCATTCTTTGTTCTGTTCATCGAAGAATTGAAAAGTTAATCGACCTGTTAGGGTCTTGAATCTCTGGTCAAATTCCCACACAGGTTCTACTACCTTTTGTTTGATCTCTTTTATCTCTGTAATACATTGTGACTCTGAATTAGGTTTCTTAAATTCTGCAATCAAGGTATTCTTGATCTCGTTCAGTGGCTTAGGCTGCGCCAGTCCTTGGACAAGTTTCATGTACCATCTCAGTGCGCGGTCCCTTAGCGTAGTGTTGAACTGGGTTCTCTTGATGGCTTCTTCGATGATACATTTAATATTCCACACAGCCTCACACAGGAACCAGTGTTGATTGGGTTCCTCAGATCCATCTCCCCTGAATATAAGGAGGCTCATCTCATCTTCCCTAGAGTTCCCTAGGCTTCCTGTCTGAGTATAGGATGAGTTGATAGTAACAACACTCTGAAGACTCTGGTGGTTTTGGCTATTCTGGATACTTGGTGCTATTGAAACAATAGGAGGGTTAATTTTACTTACTTCAGTAGTCTGCACAGATCCTGAGGTTTCCATCTCGCTTTGACGAAGTTCTTCAACTTCCCCTTCTTCTATTCTGGTGGGTTTTGAATGTTCTTCGTCAGTTAGATCTACCTCTTCTCCACTGTAGAAACCCTCTTATCCATAGTTTTTCTTAAACAAGTTCTCAAGATGAACCCCTCTGAATGATTTTCCACTGCGCATATGTCCAACTTCTGTGTCACTGTTGCTATCTGAATTTCTGAACATTAGCCTTTTCAGGTCCAACCAATATACTGTATTTTTATGACATTCTTTTCATGCAACAACATCCTGATTCTCAACTTCAGAAAGTGAAATTTTTTTCCTTTGGGTCCTTTGAAAAAATATCTCTTGGCTTGGCTATATGATTCTACCCTATCAACAACAAATTTGGTGATATACCCTCCAATGGTACTATCAAACCATTGATCTACTACTTTGGATACAATGTTTTCAACCCTCTTGACCTTCTGGATCAGTGCTGGTGTCCAAACCATAGGAGGTCTAGATCTGATCTCAAACTGGGTATTGGCTACCCTAGCCAACCATTCAAACAACTCCTGGTGGATTCCTCCAAAGAATATCTCATGAATGTCTGTGAAGATATATCTTTGTAGCCAATATTCAGTACTTAGTTTAGGGTTCTTGTTCTGGGATTCAACAAAGTCCCTCTCTTGATCTTCTATCCAGTTTTGAATCTCTGTCTTCGATGGGAACCACCTTGACATTCCCTTAAAAATATTCTTGTCCCGATAACAAAACCATTTGTTGGCACAGGGGCAGAACCAGGGTTCACTCCAAGAGCGCACCAACAAGCCCTAGCTACTGGCCCTTTCGGCAACACCTACAAAGCAGATGTAGTCTCACCCGAAGCAGTTGAGAGGGGGGTTGGAGGAAAAAGATGTCTATAACCAGGGGAATATCAAGTGGAACTAAAACAACAGTAGTGGAGAAATCATATATCTCTTATCAGATCGATTTACTTTGCGCAGCTATAAATCTGATCTAATAGAATAATGCAAATAATAGTATAACAACGACATAGATCTAGGCATCACTCACACATACGACACAAAATATAAGTGGTTCGCCCTCTCTCTAGGGCTACGCTCACATAACTGTGCTTATGATATATTAAGATAAATCTTAAAATTCTTATATGCGCTCTTAGTCAACAGATCTTCTCTATTCTTCTCTCTGTCTCTCACCTTCCTGCACACCCAGCTGCAGTACTTGATCT
This sequence comes from Picea engelmannii, assembly GCA_009831015.1. Lineage (NCBI taxonomy): Eukaryota > Viridiplantae > Streptophyta > Pinopsida > Pinales > Pinaceae > Picea > Picea engelmannii. The sequence goes on from ML798879.1 coordinate 228,682, forward strand.
TCGCACCTAGCTGAAGATCTTACAATACCAGAAGGATCTCACTCTCAACATTCCTCTCTCTCACAATACAATAATATCTCAATCAACAACAATCAATATCAATATCCCACTATAGTACTGTACCGACCTAGGTCCTCTCGAACTCTATTTATACATTATATTCCCTCACTGACAACCTTAGGTCGAAACCTAGGTATCAAAACCCTAATTACCCAAAACCCTAGGTCAACTTGACCCACCTTTTCAGTGCTTCACCAGCCTATCCTTCCTTCCTTCTCACGTGGTTCTCCCAAAGCATCCAATGGTGGATTTCTCTTCTTGCTAATTTGTGCTCAATCCATCTTCCTTGTTGATCTATCATCCTTGATCTCCTCATCCAACGACTTTCTTTTCCGTACTTCGCTCTGGATTTTCTTCTCTTTTGCTTACTTCAACCCAGTGAAAGTCATTGAGTCTCCCGCATAGTTCGCGTTTGACATTTTCTTCCTTGATCTTCACTTCCTTCCATAACCAAGGGCCAACAATCATGTCGTCATTGATGTCAAAGGATTGATGTACAAGGGTTGGTGTCTTGCATAGTAATTTGTTTTTCATCATTGATGTATTGATTGATTGATTATGTTGTCATTGATGTAATTGATGTCATTTATGTAATTGATGTCAAGTGTTGTCATAGTGTTGTGTTGGTTGATAGGAAGAAGTTGTATCATTGATGTCATGCCATGGTTGATAGGAAGTACCAAATGGATGAACTCCAAAGTGGTAACCTTATGGTGAAATCCCTCACAGGAAGACAATTTGTGAAGTCCAAATGGTTAAGTGGTTGAATCATACTAGATGTGTGGTTAAGGAACCCAAATATTGGTTGTGGAATAATGTAATGAAGATCAATTAATTTGCAAGTGAGACTATTCTATATGTATAGTGCTTGTCATGCCATTTCCATTGATATGTGGAACATCACATAACTCCTCATGGTTAGATATTTATGGTCTTGTGAAGTTGGAGAACCCTCATGTGTTGTCTAGAAGACCCTAGAAGGTCAAAGAAAGCAAACTATTCTAAAATCTCCTAGAATAAGTTGACCAGTCAAAGTGGTTAGTCATGGGTTAATTGGTTGCAACAAGAAAATAATTAAAAATTAATTAGTTGCAACTAGAAGTGGATAATTTACTATTTGTAGCAAAGCGGGTTAGAAGTGGAAAAAATGGTTAGAAGGGGGTTAGCCCCAAAATAAGGAAGTTGGTTGAAGTTGGTTAGATGATAATACCTAGAGGAACCTACTTGGAGAAGTATAAATAAGAGAGAAAGGGTCTTTTATGGAAGTGAATCTCTTGAGAATATTGAATATTTATTTTGGTGAAAGATTCATTATAGGTACTCATGGATGCATCAAAAGTTCAGTAAGTCTCAGGTTTGATGGAAAAAGTTTCATAGGTTTAGAAAACCCTATTTTTTTGAAGTAGTACACGGGTTGCAGTGGGACAGGGTGCATACATACATGGGCTAAAGGAGAGTAGGGAATGTATAGTTTGGAAAGGACATGAAAAGCTGGAGTAAGTGCTGTGCCAGGTTCTTGAATTCTGAAGTAAGTGACTAGAAAAATAGTCTGCTGGTTCATATCTTCTACAGAAGATATGGTATTGTTTTATTTTTTTTAGACTTACTCATGGTATGGTGAATGCTTGAGGCATTATTTGTATGGTTTTATTGATGTATGAGTATGGTAGTTGGTTGTTTGAGTGGTTGTGTTTTGATGTAGTTGAGGGATTTATATGTTGTGTAATGATGTATGCATGAGGAACATGCATATATTATTGGATGATATAGATATGTTTTTGGTTGGTGATGGTACAAATTGGGCATTGACAAGAAGGTTGCAGTGATAGGTCACAAGTGGATGTGAAAGAGACAGAAAGGGTCTGAAGGGCCATAAGTTTGAAGTTTCAAAAACCATAGGTTCTGAAGGTGTACGTAGGTTGTGTACATACATGTGTTGCAGTATATACAGGTCACGTACCTATTGACATACTAGATTCTATCTACAAGTTGGGTATTGTACTTGAGGATTGGATTCCTCTTCTCAGTTAGTGTTGGGATTTGTAAGATGGGTCTTGCAATGAGATTTGGTGCTCATTTCAGTTGGTGTTAATAAACCCCAAGGATTGTAGTCCATAATACAAAATAAACTTATACATATATCGTGTGTTATTTATTATGATGATTTATTGATGATGTTTTCTACTGAGATATGTTTACATACAAACAACTAGTTGTAAATGGAAGTAATGAATAATGAGTAAATGGTGATTGCTAACTAAGGTTTTTTGTAAAGAAGTGAAAAAGAGCCCTACATTGATTCACCCCCCCTCTTTGTGTGGTCGGTGTGTCCAATAGAAGATATCGACAACAATTTGAAGAGGTCAACTGACAAGAGGTCGATAGGCAGGCGTGTGGAAACTGACTGAAGACCAAATGAAGGTCGACTAGTAGTCGATTGGTAATTTGAATTGGTAGTCGACTGTAACAAAATCCCAAGATTCATGGGATTTGTAGCCAATGATTTGCATGGATATGTAATCATTTTTGGCCGCTTTTATTTAGGGTTTTTCCTACTGTAAATCCTATAAAAGAAGGTGTGTTGTAATTTTTTAAAGGCTAATCAATGATTGTAGAATAACTAATCTTTAGAGGTTGTTGCTCATGTAGATGTGTTGTTTTTGTGTAAATAAGGAAGGTATGGTGTCGATTGTGTCTTAGGTGTAGACCAAGGTTAGGCATGTAAGATTTTATTCTAAATGAATAAGACAACAATAGAGAAAGACGCTCAAGGAATGTTGGTTTTCTTGTTTGGGTTTCCAAGGTAAAATCTTTGTGTACTGTGTATTTGCTTTGTCATTTACTTTCTTGTTTAAATCTTTCTTCCTCTCTTCTGCTAGGTTTAGTGTGGAATTGTTCCTCATTTCCTAACATGTGGTATCATATATTGGTTTAACAATATTGGATATGAGCTAAACCCTAGGTTTAGTAAGAGTTGTAAGTCATAAATATTTAAAGACTATGTTAAAAAATGATGAGCCCCTCGATAATAGAGATCGAAAAATTCAATGGCCAGAATTTTGAGCTTTGTGAGCTTAAAATTGAAGATCTCCTTGTAGATCGAGAAAAATGGGAAAAAGTATTTCTAGGTCCCATTATGATAGGTATGTCAATGAAATAATGGGAGAAAATTGAGGGAAGGGAAAGGAGTACAATTCAAATTTATCTTGGAGATTCAATATTGTTGAATGTCTTAGATGAAGATTCAGCCAAGAAATTGTGGGACAAGTTGGGAAGCTTGTACCAGTCGAAATCCTTGCTTAATAAGTTGTTTCTTAGAAAGAAAATGTGTATTTTGAGGATGAGTGAGGGAAGTTCGGTGACTAAGCATTTAAATGTGTTTAATACCATTATAATCTAATTATCTTGCGTGGATATCAAAATCATTGAGGAGGAGAAATGTATTAGCCTATTATGTTCTTTTCCAGACTCTTGGGAAAGTTTAGTGATTGCCATAGGAAGAAATTCAACCACATTAGTGATAGAATACATGGTTGCATATCTATTGTCAAAAGAAATAAGAAGGAAGAATATGGAAGGATTGACCAAAGGTGCATTAGTGGTGAGGGGTTGACCAATTGACAAAGATAAAACCAAATTCTCTGGTAGAAAGTCTAAGTATAATGGTAGATCTAAAATCCATGTTTAGTCGATGAGAAGATGATGGAAATGCATTAAAGTTGGGCATTACAAAAGGGACTGCAATTCAAAGGCAATGGAAGTTAGTACAAGATATGATGGTAAGCATTCAACTAAGAGAAAGACGGCTCTGAAGAGATGATGTGTACATGGATTCAACTAGTACACAGTCGTATCAAGATGTTTGGTTGATCGACTCACGAGCATCCTATCATATGACACCAAATAGGGAATGGTTATGTGAATGGAGATGTGCTTCTGGGAGATGACTTGAAAACCAAAATTTTTAGACAAGGAAGAGTAGAACCCTTCCAGGTGTGCTACACATTCTAGGTTTGTAAATAAATGTGATATCTATTAGCAGTATGAGTGATGCAAGGGTTCACACTCTATTTCAAAAGGATACATGCAAGATAGTCAGAGGTGTGATGGTCTTAATGAAAGGAGTTCAGATTGGAACCTTATACAATTTATTAGGGAATGTTAACTCGACTGGATGCAATGACATCATTGTTCCTGAAGTCGACTTGATTTCGGCTTGAATTGACTCGAATCAGGTTGAGTCCATTCAAACTGACTCGAAAAGTCATCATAAATTTGACCTCACCATGCTATGGAATAAGAGAATGGTATATATTGGAGAAAAATGACTTCGATCTATGCACAAAAAAGGTATGGTCGATGATTTTACTGAATGTAAGTTAGAAGTCAATTTTTGTGAACATTTTATAAATGGAAAACAAAGTCGTGTGAGGTTCCCATATAGAGTGACAAGAGCATAAGAGATACTAGAACTCATTCATAGTGATGTGTTTGGCCCTATTTTAGTTCCTTCACTCGATGGATCATTGTATTACTTCTCCTTCATAGATAATTTTTCTAGGAAGACATGGATATATCTCTTGAGGAAGAAAGAAACGGTTTTCGATAAATTCAAAGAGTTTAAATCTCTTGTAGAAAACTAGATTGATAAGAATATTAAGCTGTGGAGAACTGACAATGATGGTGAATTTTGTGGAAACAAACTTCATCGGTTCTACAAGTAGTGTGGCATAGTACACCAAAATACCACACCATATGCCCCACATCAAAATGGAGTTGTTGAAAGAATGAAAAAAAAATTGATGGATAAGGCAAGGAGCATGCTCAATGGTGTTGGGATCACACAAGAATTATGGGTAGAGGCAGTCGACACTAAAAACTATCTATTGAGTATGTCTCCTTCGTCGGTACTAGTCGACATGACTCCACATGAGGTATGGTCTAGTAAGAATCCTTTGGTTTCATATCTCAAATTATTTGGCTGTGATACATTTGAGCATGTTCCCAAGGAAAAAAGGAGCAAGCTAGACAAGAATAAAGTCAAGTGTATTTTCATTGGATACAAAGAAGGAATGGAAGGATGTAATCTCTGGGATCATGCATCAAGGATTTGTTTTTACAATCAAGATGTGGTCTTCAGAGAAGTAAGAATGAAGTTTGAGCCTGAAGGAATGGTTCAAACAAAGGATAATCCAGAGAAGGTGTGGTTTGAAATGAGGAATGAAGAAGATGATTTATATGAGTCGACTAAAGTTGAAGAAGAGGAAGAACAACCAATCCCGGTTGTAAGGAGGTCAGAATGAGTAAGAAAAATAGTAGAAAGGTATACTCCACATTACTTCTGTTTCACATTTTTGTTAACTGCCACCAATGATGATCCCAAGTTAGTCAGGGAGGTATTCGACTCAACAGAGGGAAAAATCTAGGACACCATTGTAAAAAATATGGAATCCTTGCACAAGATGAGACGTGGGACTTAGTCAAATTACCTAGTGGAAGAAATCCCATCAATAGAAAATGAGTATTCAAGAAGAATATGAATACAATAGGTCAAGTCGAGAAATTAAATCTTGACTGGTAGTGAAAGGATATTCCCAAGTCGAAGGAGTTGAATTCGGTGAGAATTTTTCCCCCGTTGCAAAATTAACTTCCATTAGAGTACTAATGTCTTTGGCTGCAACATTTTATCTGGAAACAAAATAGATGGATGTAACGGTAGTGTTCCTACATGGGGATCTGGAAGAATAAATCTACATGAAAGAGCATGAAGAATTTGTAGTAAAGAGAAACAAATATTTGGTGTGCAAACTTGAAATATCCCTTTATGGTCTAAAGTAATCACCAGGGACGTGGTACCAAAAGTTTGACACATACATCCTTAGTTGGGGTTTGTGAGAAGCAAAGTTGATCACTGTATATATGCCAAAGAAGAAGGTGGGTGTTTCATATATGTAGCATTGTATTTTGGTGATTCTGATTGGAAACATAATGAACACAATAAAGGAGGTGAAAAAGAATCTATCCTCCAAGTCAGACATGGAGGATATTGGTGTAGAGAAATTCATTCTAGGAATGGAGATCAAGAGAGATCAAGAAGCTAGAAATATCTAGTTGAACCAAAATAAGTATATTGAAACCGTATTGAAATGTTTCAACATGCAATATTACAAACTTGTGAAGGTGCCAATTTTCGTGGGAGCAACACTAACTGATGAACATTTTCGAAGGACACAAGAGGAAATAAAGGGCATGGCACATGTTCCCTATGCAAGTATTGTTGGTAGTATAATGTATGTAATGGTATGCACTTGACCAGGTATTTCCCATGCAGTGGGAGTGTTGAGTAGATACATGTCAACACCTGGGAAGGATCATTGGATAGTTATTAGGAGAGTATTCGGGTATTTGTGTGGCACAAATGATTATGATATAAGATGAAAAGGAAAATATGGGGATGACAATGAAGTAAATGTACATATCTTTGTTGATGTAGATTGGGCTAGATATCTAGATCGATGAAGGCCGACCAATGGATATCTATTCAAGATGTTAGATGGAGAAATCAATTGGATGAGTAAGTGGCAGGTGATCATAGCCTTGTCAAAAATAGAAGTTGAATACATGGAAACCACTCATGGAAGTAAAGAAGAAGTATGGATGCAAAGGTCATGTTCAAGAATCGGCTTTGAGCACAAAGCTATGAATATAAGTTGTGATAGTCAAAGCACAATATTCCTAGCAAAGAACCCAACTTACCATTCTAAGACTAAGCACATTGATGTGCAATACTATTTTGTGAGAGACATGGCAAAAAGCAATAAGGTGCTATTGGAGAAAGTAGACATATTGGAAAACATAGTAGAATCTTTGACCAAGTCTGTGAGTGTTGTGAATTTATCTTAGTGCAGAAGGGCAATGGGAATTGTTGCCCTGGGTCTGTGAGAAAGAGTTTAGAGATCTCTTGGTTTCAACAAAGAAAACAATAAGTAGGAGAATGTTGGGTTGTTATATTCTTTGTAGTGAAATTCAAAGGTCAAGGTGGTTCGACTGGGTAAAGTCAAATTCGAAGCAAGCAAAATCAATTCGAAGGTCAAGGTGGTTCAATAGGGTAAAATCAAAGTCGAAGATATCGACAACAAGTTGAAGAGGTCAACCGATAAGAGGTTGACAGGCGAGTGCATGGCAACCGACTAAAGACCAAATGAAGGATGAATGGTAGTTGACTGGTAATCTAACTTGGTAGTTGACTATAATAGAATCATGATATCCACAGGATTTGTAGCCAATGATCTATGTGGATCTGTAATTTGTTTTGGGCACGTTTCTTTAGGGTTTTTCCTACTTTAAATCCTATAAAAGAAGGTGTGTTGTAATCATGTAAAGGATAATAAATAATCATAGAATAACTAATATTTAGAGGTTGTTGGTCATGTAGATGTAAACCGAATTGGATACAGGGTTGTTCTTCTGTAAAACAAGAATGTATGATGTTGACTATGTTGGAATACTAAGAGGGGGGGTGAATCAATATGATCACTTTATTCCACTTTTAATGAAAATATATATTATTTTGACTTATTCAACAATGTTCATTAGTTAATCATCAATATATTATTGCTTCATAAAAATTATCATCCATCAGTGGATAATAAACAATATAGACACATCCACAAATACACTATACACCAATAGTAAGGTGGAAACCCAATGCGAGAGAAAACCACAGAATGATTTTCTTATATGTTAAAGAATTACATTCAAGGAAGCACCAGCTTCCAATTCTCTATGATCCGGATTATTTCAAAAATAAATGAAAGCAGAGAAATTACAATGAAATACTCATGAAAATTACCAAAAACATAGAAGTACAACAATACTTTATTTCTATCAATGAAAGAATTGTAAAGAGACTGTAAAAATATAGAGTGCAAGATTCGCTAGAATGGTGGCAGACTTATCTCTGAGAAGATATGTGACGACTATGTTCATAGATGTGACAGCTATGCTCACTTGCAATAATATGATTATAATAAGGCTCTGAAAGCATTTTTATGAAAAACATGAATGCCAAAACCCTAGACATCCAAAAACATAACCCTAGGAGATGAAACACCAAAAGTCATGTGGGTCCCATTTAGGTAAGTTAGTACATTAACTTCCCGGGGTTGTAACTATTGCGTACGACCTTCGTTTTAGGCACGTGATAGCCCGTTGGAAAGGTCCTTTTCAAGAACTACACATTATGCCATCAAAATCTAACTCAGTCTACATTTTGACTATGGAACACCATAAAAACACTATTTAGGGCTCCAAAATGACCCTAGAAGTACAAAAAGATGTGCTGACATGAAAACATACAAATCAAGACAGTTGGATTAGGTGGGAGGCCACTAGTATCCAACTAGAAGATGTGTGGGGATTCAGATAGCCTCGGAAGTGTAGAACCCACAATTACAAAGAATTACAAAAGAACATGTTGAACTAAAAACTGTTGGAGTTACTTCACACACACCTAGGATTTATTTTTCCTAAGGTTATTCCTTGTTTATTAGTCATAATTAGTCATTATCCAGTCTCCTATATTTTAGCGGAGAATATTCCACCTGGAGAATATTCTCTTTCAGTTGACACTTCAGTTTGACAAGTTAAGTTGAGTTTAGATGTTGCATTATTTTTGTCACCATGCAACATTGGGATCATCATCAACTCACTACTCTTTGTTCAGTCAGTTAATTGAAGACTAGTTGACTAGTTAACTCAACTAGGTGGCAGTTCACTCCCGTAACTTCCTAAGAGACTAGACTAGGTGGACACTTACTCTTCTAACTACTGGTGTGTGTCCAGATCAATCTAGACCACCACTATGGCTCATTAGTTACTTATGTAGCCTATATCTATTGTAAATTATTCACTTTTTGAGTGTGGAATAAGGTTAATGAGAATTCTTCCATTCTTTCTATCTTACTTTTTATTTCTCAATTTCTCTCTGCAAATGTGTGTAGTGTTTTATAGCTAGATCTATTATGTGCAGGTTCAACACAGTTACATGGTATCAGATCCGACGGACTACTAAGAAAAAGCTACACCAAATCATTTTTGCAGGTGCAAAAGATTGAAGACAACAAAAAGATGGATTATTTGCTGGAAATACTTCTCACGCCTCATAACTATCTAGAATGGAAGCCAAAAATTCTTCTTCATATTAGATGCATATGCTTGTATCAAATTACTATGGAAATGGAAGTAGAGCTTGATTCTATCGATGAGAAAAATGATTTTCTCAATAGACAAGATATGGCCATAGGAAGTATCGACATGTCTGTTTCTTCCAAACTTTTCCATGAAGTATATGAATAATCACAAGGATTAAATACAAATGAATTATGGACCATATTGGAGGTTCTATTTGGGAATAAAGAGTATTATGAAGATTTCATGCAGGAGGTCAAACATATAGAGCCAAAAGAGAAGCCATCAGAAGATCAAGCCTCTTATTATGAAGAGTCTTCTACAAACGTTTTTGCAGAAATTAGTATTCCAATAATTGAAGATGATGTCTACTCCATTTCATATTTATTTTTTTAAATTCATGTGGAACATATATGGCATGCATCTCAGGAGTTACATGCAGACACTTTTGCATGCACCATGCATGTATGTCAGGAGACAAAAAGGGAGCCGTGCACATTAGAATCCATTATGATATTTTCTAAGAAAAATTTTCAGAAACAAATTGGATATTTGAATTCCTCTCGGGAAAATATACAATTTCAAAAAAAAAATCGTCCCTAATGGAGTCCTAAAAGTGAAGTTATGATCATTTTAAAATCAACAAAATTTCAACATTTTTCTGGAAACGGCTGCACGGTTTTCAAAATTTCATCCAAAATTTAGTTGGATATTATTGATTACAAGAAGACAGAGTGGATATGTGTGGAAATATCAATGATGCATATACTTCATCAGATCCATGCAGACATCTACATCTTCAACAAAATGTTCAAAGAGCACAAACTTGCACAGTTGTGAGGTATTCTTAGAGTGAAGGACATGGTTGCTTAGCAACTGCCTTTTGTTCCTTATCATTTTTTATTTTATGCATTGTAATTTGAGGGGGGGTTTTGTTCCCATGAATTTTTCCCTCTGTCCTCATTTAGTTCACTGTATTTTTTGTATTTGAGTACCTAACATGGCCTCGTAGCCGGGACCCATTCTTTATTTTCACCATAGTGATGTTCAAGGGGGGTGTTGGAGTTACTTTACACACACCTAGGATTTATATTTCCTAAGGTTATTCCTTGTTTATTAGTCATAATTAGTCATTCTCTAGTCTCCTATATTTTAGGGGAGAATATTCCACCTGGAGAATATTCTCTTTCAATTGACACTTCAGTTTGACTAGTTGAGTTGAGTTTAGATGTTGCATTGGTTTTGTCACCATGCAACATTGGGATCATCACCAACTCACTACTCTTAATCAGTTAACTGAAGACTAGTTGACTAGTTAACTTAGCTAGGTGGCAGTTCACTCTCATAACTTCCTGAGAGACTAGACTAGGTGGCAATTTACTCTTGTAACTACTGGTGTGTGTCCAGATCAATCTAGACCACCACTATGGCTCATTAGTTACTTATGTAGCATATATCTATTGTAAATTATTCACTCTTTGAGTGTGGAATACGGTTAATGAGAATTCTTCCATTCTTTCTATCTTGCTTCTTCTTTCTCAATTTCTCTCTACAAATGTGTGTAGTATTTTCTATCTAGATCTATTATGTGCAAGTTTAACACATTTACAAAAATTGACATTAGAAGCCAGTTGGAATAGGTGGGTGGCCACCAATATCCACCTGGATCGGTCCTCCCCCCTTAAGAAGAAATGGTCTTCATTACATTGAGTCCCAAGGAAGAGGTGAAAGCGTTTTATGAATCTGAATCTTGGTGAGTTTCATGCCTTGTTGGAGAATTTGTGTTGCTTAGTCTATGGAAGACTATCAAAAAATTGTTACCGGCAGGGTTGAATTTGTCCCACCAACCTGTTTTCTTTAGGTTTGACGGGGCATTGTGTAGGTAACATTGTAGGTGAAGAAAAAATATATTTGTTCTCTTCGAAAATCTACTTTGGTTGTAGTGGTCTTGTGTGCATCCTTTGAGAAGACTATGAAGAGGATGAATTTTGTAGTATGAGAGATTACCTCGCGACACTTTTTTCTTGGAGTAGTAGCGGGAACTACCTCTAGTATCCTATAGAGATGACCTCCTAGAGTAATAATGACACTACAGGGTCTAGACTCATAGACAACATGACATTTCCACATATATGGTTTTCCCAAAACAACATCACATACATAAAGAGGGGTAACATCACACACTACCTCATCCTTGAAGGGTTGGATGCCATAGGATAAGCAACACTACTAGCTGATACAAAGATCACATCCCTAGTGAAGCCACCCCATGTTGTATGGTTGTAGGTGTGGTGTTGTCAACAACCCTAACTGTTTGATGACCTTAGCTGAGATGAGGTTCTTCTGGCTACTATTATCAACAATGAAATGCAACGGGGTCCCCTTCACCCACATCTTTGAATGGAAAAGGCACTCTCCCTCTTCATGATATATTGGTTCTTCTGGTTGAATTGTTGTGGTCGTGACAATAGGAGTGGGGTCTGTGTTGATGATCTTTCTGTTTTCATAATTTTCTATATTGGACTCCGAATTAAGGTTTGACTCCATATATTTGACCTCGACCACCAAGGACTATTTCGAGTGAAATTCATTAGTGTTGTGCCAAGGGATTTTGTGGAAGTCACACCACTTCCTAGTGTCATTCTTCATCTTTCCTTTTCCCTTCTTTTCCTATGTATTGTACTAGGTTTCTAGAGGATGTTGTTTAGGGTCATCTTTACCATGCTTTGGTAGTTTCATATTTGCATACCCAAATTCCCATTTTTTCTGGTGCCTAAATTTATGCTTGATTTTAAAAACATATCGATAGGAAGCTCCCAATGATGAGATGTTTAATAAATCCATTTCGGTTTGGATGTACCTATCTAGATCCCCACGATATTTCCGAACCATATGTCACTCGAAGTCTTTGATACCTATCTTGGTGCTCAAGGTATGGAAAATATTTGTGAACTCTGACACTGTTTAGCTCTTCTCTTATTGTAGTGTGGTCCATCTCATGTACTAGTCTTCATAGTTATCAACGGGATAGTACGTTTCTTTGACTGGATCCAAAATAAAATCCCAAGTGGGCTCATCCCCATATATTCTATATTCCTTTATGGAACTTTGCTCCTAGTAAGTTTCCCACGAATGTTTGACATGGGGGAGAGCCTTGAGGAGTGCAAAGGTGATCTTTTCCTTGTCGGAAATTTTTTTAAAAGATAAATAACCTTCTAATAGATTTAACCATTTTTCTATGGAATCCACATACATCTGACCTTCAAATATGGGAATATAAAAATTAACTTGTACCTTGAAGGGAGAGGTTCCTCCAAAATGGTTGCTTGATGAATATGTGCCTGTTGCTCCAACAGACGTTGAAGGATCTGTGTAGAATTGTCCATCATTTTGTCCCTCTGTCGTGTGAGAGATTTCTCAAGCAACAGGTTAATATAATATTCTTCTCCACCATTTTTATTTTTTGTCACCATAGAAGGATTCTTGGTTGTGTGAGAGTGATTTTCCTCAAGAGAGACAAGATCATGACCCAACTGGCTATACTTAGACCTCGTCAGGGACATGCACTGAAAAAATGATCAAGAGCATCCTTCCCTGATACCAATGATCCAGATTATTTTTGGAATGAAATGAAAGCAGATAAATTACAATGAAATACTCATGAAAATTTCCAGAAACAAAGAATTACAACAATATTTGATTTCTATTAATGAAAGAATTGTAAAGAGATTGTAAAAATACAGAGTGCAATACTCACTAGAATGGTGGCAACTTTATGTCTGAGAAGAAATGTTAAGGCTATGCTCATTCACAAGAAGATGATTACAATGAGACTCTGAAGGCCTTTTTATGACAAACATGAATGCCAAAACCCTAGACATCCATAAGGCTAACCATAGGATATGAAACGCCAAAATTCATGTGGGCCCCGTTTGGGTAAGTTAGCACATTAACTTCTTGGGGTCGTAACTTTTGCATATGATCTCTGTTTTAGGTGCGTGATAGCTCGTTGGAAAAGTCCTTTTTGATAACTACACATTATGACATCAAAATATGACTCCGTCTACAATTTGACTATGTCATGCCAAAAAAACACTATTTAGGGCCCCAAAATGGTCCTAGAAGTACAAAAATATGGGCTGACATGAAAACATACAAAATAATCCAGTTGGATTAGGTGGGAGGCCACCAGTATCCACTTGGATGATGTGTGGGGCTTCAGACAACGTCCAAAGTGTAGAACCCACAATTACAAATAAGTACAAAAGAACGTGTTGAACTAAAAACCAATGAGAGGAGCCAGTTGGAATATGTGGGTGGCCACCAATATCCACCTAGATCACTCTAGATCCAACCAGATGGAGTCTTTAACCCCCTACTTTATCAGGATCCAACCTAAAGGAAATTCCAACTCCCTAATTCTCTAGCTCCAACCAAAAAAGGGCTACAACCCCTTGAGTTCTCGAGATATAACTGGAAGGAGTCTACAATCACCTATTTCTCAGGGTCCAACCTAAATGAAGCTCCAAATCCCTGATTCTTCGACACCAACTGGAAGGAGGCTACAACCCCCTTTCCTTTCCCCATCCCGCGGCCTTAAAATATAAGTGTTAAATAAATGATACCACCACTATTGCTCTGTCGCTTTCAACTTGTAACCTATTAACCTCTCTAATCTATCACTGTCACAACAATATCCACCATGCATCAACCATGCATCATCTCGTACCATCAACCAATGCATCAAACATGCACCAACCCTATTTGTTCCATCAAACTGTCACAATGACCTGTCGAAACAACCTATCACAACAACTTGTCTCATTAATATCATCAAACAAATCATATATACCCACCAAGATCAATCACCAAGTATCAATCCTATACCATATCATGTGCTAGCCATGCACATCAACCATGTATATCAACATTATACCATGTACCAAAAAGATATGTTAAGAAAATAATATCAATGATATAACTCAAAGAAGCTATGCCTCAACAAGATTTACCAAGATCACCATGTACCTCATGTATGTGCCGACTCAGCAACTATGTGTCTCATCCATGTACCCAATCATGTACCTCAACCACATACCAATAGCATACACCAATATAACCAAAAAAATACCTCTAGAAATACATCACACTATCCATAAACCAAATATCATAAACCCTTACATCAATAATGCATCCAACCCTCACTATTATGCATCCTCAAACTGTACCAATAAATTCAAAAATACACCTTAACTAAATACCCTCAAACATGTGCCACTCATAAGCCAATCATATACCAAAACCACTAACAAATGACTCTCACAATGCACTACAATATATGCTTATAAATCAAACTAAGTGCATCAATAATGTACTTCACTAGATCTTCCTCAAAAACATTTACTACATCAATTTCTATGCAAGCAATAGTGCCTCTAAACATGTATTGAGGTTATGCCACAATAGATCATTGATATACCTCTATCTAGTATCACATCACCCATGATGTTCCTCATAAACAAAGTGTCATAACCTCACTGATAAAGTACTCGACACAACCATAAATATACCTTAATAAAAATACATCAATCCACACACTAGGGTTTGTACCATGCACTTATGATATTCCTAAAGATTAGACTTAAAAACTAAACCATGTACCATTGTCATACACCCTTCAACACACACATATACTCATACATGTAGCTCTGTGACTGACCTGGAACATCATACCTCATTTATCCATACCTTTCTCAGCTTATGTTACTTGTTACCAACCTTTTTCCCAAACTTATCAATGCCTCACTTGATATACAGTACTTGAATAGGGAGTTCCTCGCTAGACACCTATAGGCTGACCTGCAAGTGCCTCAATAATTAGGGTTTTTAAAAAAGATTTTCCCTCTGCATCTCTGAAACTTTGTCATCACTGTTTTCTCTTTTTCAGATTCACGTTCCTTCAAATTCGTCAATGATGTACCTACAATAAACCTTCACAAAATAGATATTCATTGTGCTCAATAGGTGATAATGGGAGTCCCTTTATCTCTTATTTATATTCTCCAAGTGTCTTCCTTTAGGGGTTATCTTCTAATTGTTTTGCCCAACTTCCCTCTTTTAGGGATAACCCACTTTCAACTACTTTACCCATTTCCAACCACTTTATCCATAATTATTAAACTCACCACTTCTTGTTGCAAGTAATTTATTTTTAATTATTTTCTTATTGAAATAACTTTACCCATGGTTAACCCCTAGTTATAACCAATTTTACTAGTAAACGTGTTCTAGGAGATTCTATAATAATTGACTTCTTTGACCTTCTAGGGGCTTCTAGATAACTCATGATGGTTTTGTAACTTCTTAAGGCCATATCTATCTAACCGTGAGGAACTACATGATGTACCACATATAACTAGAAATGGTACGATGTGTACTATCCACCCATGATATTATTACCTGCATATTCATTGATCTTCATGTCCAAATATCTCAAACAAACTCAAGTTCCGTAACCACACCTATGGAGATACAAGAATGTGCTATTGGACATACTCAAGGGTTAAAATCAATATACAATATCACTCTCCAAGGGTTGACATCAATGACAACCAACTATACAAACCAATTTTCCATCAATCTAAACCAACTTTCCATCAATCTAAACCAACTTTCCAACAAGCTCCCCCTTTGGCATTGATGGCAACACAAACATTGATGGTAACACTTAGTCATCGAAATACTCATGCAAATTCTCCCTATGATCATATCTGCTAATCAATATTTGTATCTTTCCCTAATCCATATGGATGTTGGTGGCCTCCCACCTATTCCAATTGGCTCATTTTGGCATTTTGTTCCTAGTTTTTGGGTCCTCGACTTTCAGGGCCGTTTTGAGGCACTAAGAAACGTTTTTAGGGATCTCCATAGTTAGAATGTTGATGGATTGAGATTTTGACGAAGAAATGTGTATTCCTTGGATAAACCTTTCCAATGGGCTATCATGTGCCTAAAATGGAGATCGTATGCAAACGTTACCTCCCCAAGAAGTTGGTGTACTAACTTACCCCAACGAGGCCCACATGACTTTTGGCGCTTCATCTCCTAGGGTTAGGTTTTTGGATATCTAAGGTTTGGGCATTCCTGTTTATTGTAAAAATTCTCAGAGAGCCTCATTGTAACCATCTTCTTGTGAATGAGCAAAATCATCACATCTTTTCTCAGAGATAAGTTGTCGCCATTCTAGCAAGCTTGTTTTTAGTTTTCATTTTACAGTTTCAACATATTTCCTTATTGAATAGAAGCCAATTTTATTGTATCTTTGTTATTGTTCCTTGTGATTTTGTACTAAGCATAATAATAACCTGTATTCATTTCATTCTGTTCATAAAATCTAGATCAGTGGTATCAGAACAATCTTCTCCTTGTCATTCTTGATGCATGTCCCCGACGAGGTTAGTGTACAAAGAATTTGGTCTCAAGCTTGTTTCTCTTGAGGAAAAAATCTCTCGCATGCCGAAATGAACTCTCATGGTAGGAGAAAATAAAGACGACAGGACATGAGAATCCTTTCAAAATGTTTCTCGAGGAATCCCTCACACAACATAGGAATGAGATGAAGAATAGTTTTGTGCAAATCCTTCAACGACTACCAATATGCGACACATCTTCCTCGAGTGGAGGTTCCTCACTCTTCAAGTTACAAATCAACTTTGATATTCATATATTTGAAGGTTAGATAGACATATATGTTGTAAACAAATGGTTGAATCTACTAGAAGGGTATTTTTCTATCCATAACTTTTCAAATAAATAAAAGATTACTTTTGCGCTCCTCAAAGTCGTTCCCCATGTCAAATATTTGTGGGAAAATTTTTGTGAGAAAAAGGAAACAAAGGGACCCACATTATTTACAGTCTTGGTCTCCTGGGAGTCCTTCAAGGATTCTATTAAGGAAAAATACCACCCTATTGGAAGTTATGACAACTTGTATACAAAATGGACCACATTGCGGTAGGAAAGAGACCAAGCAATGTGAGAGTTCAAAAATAACTTCCATACCTTGCACACCAAGTTGGGTATAAAATTTTTGTGTGTGAAATATAGTGCTCAAATATTGCATTGTTCTTCATAGATACATCTAGGCCAAAATGGAGTTCCTGTACATCTCATCCTTGGGTGCGACATGTTATCCAAATAGAGAAGAAGCTTAAAAAAAAGATGGCGTAATTTGGGCCTAGGAACCCCTCACAAAAAAATAAGGGTAGCTCCAACCCATATAAAAAAGGATAGAGAAAATATGGATAGCCTTAGGACAACTAGGATAAGCCAAAAGTAAATAAGGACACCGAAAAAATAAATAAAGATACTGGGAAGTGGTGCGACTTCCATAAGAGCCCTTGGAATAACATTGCTGATTTTTGCTCAAAGTAGTCGCTGGTGGCTGAGGTGAAAGCCTCTTAATAAGATGTGGGTTCGAATATGAGTCAGAACTAGAAAGGGGGAGATGAATCATTGCCGTGGAACCCAGTGCCACCATTTCTACCACCAATATCCATCCTGGTGAACTAGATGAGCCAGAGGAAGGTGAGCACCTCTTTCATTCATAGATGTGGTGAATGACACCCCGCTACACTTCATTATTGATAGCGGTAGCCAGAAGAACCTCATACTAGTAGAGGCCATCAAGCGGTTATCTCTACCGAAAATGTCACACCTGCAGCCCTACAACATTGGATGGCTCTGCCAAGGAAGTGATATCTGCATCAACCAACAGTGTTGCCTATCGTATGACATCCATCCCTTCAAATATGAGGTATTGTATGATGTTTCTCCTCTTGAAGTTTGTAATGTTATTTTGGGACAACCTTATTTATGGAAACATCATGTTGTATATGAGTCTTGGCCTCATATTATTATTATTACTTTGAACAAAAAATTGTACAGGATACCCAAGGCAGTCCTACCTAGTGCATTTCCTTGATCTTTGCCAAGAAATGCATGAAGGTGATTTCTCAGACTGGGAAGTTTGTCTTCTCTATGATTTTCTCTCAAAATGAGCAAAATATTGTAGCCACATATAGGGCCTTCATGATCGACCTCTCCACACAGTAGAAACAAGTGGATAAGGTTGTGGAATATTACACAAATATAATCTCCTCACCTAGTAAGGTACCTATGCACTGTCAGGTCAAGCATCCCATCGATCAGTCCACCGACACATCGCTACCCAATGGGCCAGTATACCGTCTCTCTCTATTATAGAATGAGGAAATCAAGTGACAGATCCAAGAATTTCTCCACGAGGAACACATCCTTCCCATCTCATCACCTTGTGGGAGCCCAATCATGCTGGTGCAGAAGAAAGACAGGACCTCGCAACTCTGCGTTAATTATCGGGCCCTAAATAAAATCAAAAATAGGAATCGGTACTTGATTCCCTGAATCAACGATCTCCTTGATCAACTCAAGGGGGGAAAATACTTCAGTAATATTGATATGAAGTGTGGCTACCACTAGGTCCCAATAGAATAGACAGATGTTTTGAAGACAACCTTCAAGTTAAAAGGTCTTTTTGAATGGCTAGTCATGCCCTTTGGTTTGAAAAATGCTCCAACAAGTTTCATGAGGATGATAGACGATATGCTGCAACCTTTCATCAATACTTTTGTAGTGGTGTGTTTGGATGACATCCTCATATACAAAAAGACTTGGGTGAAACACTTGCATCATATTCAACAGGTTTTTCACACCCTTCGACAACACAAGCTATATTCCAACTTGGAAAAATACTCCTTTGGCATGGATAGGGTCCAATACCTAGGCTACATCATTGATAAACATGGTGTGCATGTGGATCCAACCAAGATCTAGGTCATCTGTGACTGGCCAGCCTCAACCACACTCACTGAGATTCAAATCTTCTTGGGCCTTGCCAATTTCTACAACAAGTTCATGTTGGGATTCTCCCATATTGCATGGGCCCTTAGCTAAGTAACCAAGGGTGGTGGTAAGGAAAAACTTGTGTTGGGCCTATCCCAACAAAAAGAGTTCGATGATTTGAAGAAATACTTGTGCTAAACCCAGTAATTTCATTACTAGACCTTCAACAACCCTTTGAGATCGAGCAGATGCTTTAGACTATGCTGTGGGGATAGTTCTTACTCAGCACGACCACCCCGTGGTCTATCACAGTGAGACACTATGATATGTCGTTCGTAAGTACCCATTGTGAAAGCATGATGCCAGTGGATACATTACATTCTTTGGAAAGAGAGTGTCATCCACACTGATTATAAGCCACTGCATTTCATGCAGACACAAGGAAAATTTCAAAATGATCACCATCAAAAGTGGTCCACATACTTGCAACAGTTCCACCTCAACATCAAGTATAAAACATGAATTACCAACCGAGTCATTGATTTCCTTAGTCGACCTCCAGTTGCGGCACTGACCACGATTATAGACTCTTGCATCCACGAGACCTCCATATGGCCCCACCTCTATGAGACAGACCCTGACTTCACCACCACCCAATAAATGTTGGGCGCAAACTCAGTTGTCACTAATTTCCTTCTTTAGGACGAGCTGTTGTGACATCTGGGCCATATCTACGTTCCATTAAGCAAGCGAGGGAAGATGATTTGGGAATCCCACTGCATTCAGGTGTCAGGAAACTTCGACATTGAAAAGATAGTGGCAGTGTTGCAAAAAAGATTCTACTAGACAAAACTTCAATAGAATGTCGATAAGTATATCAGGTTGTGCACTGCCTGCACTATTTCCAAACTAACCACTAAGAAACAACACATGTACACCCCTTTTCCTACTCCTGACAAGCCATGAAAATCCATATCAATGGACTACATGTCGGGCCTTTCATCCACCAAGAGGGGAAATTAATGTGTTTTTGTGGTTGTTGGTCACTTTTCCTAGATGGTGATTATGGCCGGCTACAAGAAGAACATCACAGCAGAGGCCACTTCCACGATCTTCTTTGAAAAATTCTAGGTACATTTTGGAATCCCACAAACCATTGTCTTAGATCAGGACAGTCGGTTCCTCAAGACATTCTAGTCGAGCCTTTGTTCATTGCTAGACACCAAGCTCACCAAATCCATTACCTTCCACCTCCAGACCAATGGAAACACCGAGTTCATCGATCAAATGATCATGCATATCCTATGCATGTACAATTACAAGCACCCCCACACATGGGATGAGAGTCTTTCCTATGTTCAATGTAACTACAAGTGATCCCTACATATATCAACTAGCCACATCCCCTTTCAGGTGGGGTTGGGATTCCATCCATTGGGTCCTATGGACATTGCACTACCCCTTGTGGGAAACCCGATCAAATCCTCACCTGATCCAACTGAAGCTAACAGAGCCACCCTGTTCATTGAGTGGATCCAAAACATCTTCCAATAGGTTCGATATATTTTACAGAAGTCCAATGCCAAGTATAAGCAATGCCATGAGCAACACTAGGTGCCACATAAGTTTCAGGTGGGAGACAAAGTTTGGTTGCACTTGTAGAAACAACACCTTACAGGGCCCCATCAATATATTCACCCACTTTGTTATGGACCTTACACCATCATCAAGGTTGTGGGTGAAAATGATTTTGAGCTCAACATTCCCCCTTTCCTTGGCCTACACCCAATGTTCAATGTGGATCTCCTTCGGCCTTATTTCCCACCATTATTGGATACCTCAGAGATAACATAGTAGTTGACACCAACAGAGCTCAACCTTGACTACATGCAACATGCATCCAATGATCATATTGTGGACACACAGTTCAAGGGAACTTGCCAACAAAGGATCCAACTTTATAGAGTTGTCAAAGCAGGACAACTCCTGCACCAAGGCAAGTGGCTCACCCAAGGCCAAATTCAATAGAAATTTCCTCATCTAATGGGGGAAATCAATGTAATGGAGACCATTTCTTTCTAAGGGGGGAGGATTGATGCAAATGGATTTTGTTGGCTTCTCACCTATTCCAACTGGCTCATTTTGGTATTTTTTCCTAGTTTTCAGGTCACCAACCTCCGGGGTTGTTTTGAGGCCATAAACAACATTTTTGGGGCTCGCCATAGTTATACTATAGACAAAGTTAGATTCTGAAAACAACATGTGTATTCCTCGGATATACCTTTTCAATGGGTTATCATGCGCCTAAAACAAAGTTCGTATGCAAAAGTTACGACCTCAGGAAGTTGATGTACTAACTTACCCCAACGGGGCCCACATGACTTTTGGCACTTCATCTCCTAGGGTTAGGTTTTTGGATGTCTAGGGTTTTGGAATTCCTTTTATTGTAAAAATTCTTGGAGAGCCTCATTGTAACCATATTCTTCTGAATGAGCGCAACCATCACATCTCTTCTCAAAGATAACCCACCACCATTATAGCAAGCTTTTTTTCAGCCTACATTTTACATTTTCAGCATATTTCCTTATTGAATAGAAGCCAATTTTAATAT